>JBAMJR010000189.1:4350000-4360000 GCA_038501785.1 Myoxocephalus aenaeus
CATACTATAGAGCTGTATGTTAGCCAGTGTTCTGATACTTATAAAAATAAAAAATAAATGAGAATATAGTGACCTGATGTTCTGATATTCATACAAACCAAGGCTATAAGTCAGCAGATGTTTTGATAATTGTAGAGTTCTGTAGAATTATACAAGTTTAGGTTATTTTGTCAAAATTTGACTTGTACATGTATATAATGATGTGTACAATAATATACTTAAGAAGGACTATTGTTTATCAGGTATGCATGGAATGAGCACAGAGGCACTAGTCTGCTGTGGGTCACATTCATTTGCACACAGTGATGAGGACTGAGGTTTTACAAAGGAACATATGGTTTTAAGATCAAAGGGGGGTGGACCACCTGTGGTCTGGTCTGGTCTGGGAGGGGACGGGGGGTGGGGATCTCCCTCCCAAAAAAAAAACTGCTGAGCAGACTCCATTCTTAGAGATAGACCTCGTGGGGTTAAAAGGGTATGTTCACAGGGTAACATATGATGGGGGTGAGGTGTCAGTTGAGTCTACTATCGAGGAATACGACCATGGATTAAATGTGATCATGGTCACAAAGTGGGGTTTTCGCATTGTAAGCCGCAGTTTGGATATTTATACAAAAATCCATCTCTAAGTTAGACAGGCCGCTGACGTTTAATACAAACCAAGACTGTAAATTAGATGGTTTTCTGATATTAACACAGGCCATAGCTGTACGTTAGCAGCTGTTCTGATATTAAAACAAACCATGGCTATATGATAGCTGGTGTTATGATATTAACACCGACCATAGCGGGTTTTTTTTTTTTTTTTTTTGTTATGCTATCAAATAAGTGTTCATAAAATCCATGACTGAACCCATTTAATCAATGAACTTCCTTTCAAACCAGGTTTATTCCTAAAAAGAAACCAAGGATAATATTTGTGTAGACCTAAAGTATACTTAATGAATAACTATATTAGTATAAACTATCAACAAACCATGAACATGCTTATTAACTAGAGTAGTCTTCTTGTTTTATTATAATTGAATGATAGATACATATGTATATGTAAGGAGCGCCAAGCATTTAAAGTTGAGACTTCTGAGGGGACAAAGGGGTCTGAAAGAGGACAGCAATAGTGCACATAACCCTGTAAGGTATACAAAAGTTCCCCAGGACTTGAACTGAGACTACAGATGTTATGGTGTTATAAGTACACAGGGGGCTGACATTAATTAAAAGTAATTAAAAAAACTACAGGGCTGTAAGTTAGTCAGTGTTCTGATATCATACAAACTATAGAGCTGTATGGTAGACAGTGTTCTGATACTTATACAAACTGAGAATATGGGTAGCTGGTGTTCTGATATTCATACAAACCGATGCTACAAGTAACAGCAGGTCTCTTAGCCACAGTTCTGTCATTTTATACAACAATCCATCTCTAAGTTAAACAGTCCTCGGATGTTTAATACAAACCATGGCTATAAACTAGCTGGTGTTATGATATTAAAACAACCCATGGCAATAAGTTAGCAGGTGTTCTGATATTAACACAGACCATAGTTATGTTAGCTGGTGTTCTGATATTAACTTAGGCCATGGCTGTAAGTTAGCAGGGGTTCTGATATTAACTTAGGCCAAGGAGGAGGAGGATTTGATTTGCATATGAATCAACAAAGGTGAAGGGGGGGTTCTGTGGGAAGATGACGTGGACTGTAATAAAATGATCAACAGTTGTAACATATAGAACTGAATAAAAATTCCTTCTAGGTAAAATGTTTGTTAGTAAAACATAGTCATAAAAACGGATGCCATGTAAGAGCATGCTTGTAAGCCGCAGTTGGGATATTTATACAAAAATCCATCTCTAAGTTAGACAGGCCGCTGACGTTTAATACAAACCAAGACTGTAAAATAGATGGTTTTCTGATATTAACACAGGTCATGGCTGTAAGGTAGCCAGTGTTCTGATATTAACACAGGCCATAGCTGTACGTTAGCAGCTGTTCTGATATTAAAACAAACCATGGCTATATGTTAGCTGGTGTTATGATATTAACACCGACCATAGCGTTTTTTTTTTTTTTTTTATGCTATCAAATAAGTTTTCATAAAATCCATGACTGAACCCATTTAATCAATGAACTTCCTTTCAAACCATGTTTATTCCTAAAAAGAAACCAGGGATAATATTTTGTGTAGACCTAAAGTATACTTAACGAATAACTATATTAGTATAAACTAACAACAAACCATGAACATGCTTATTAACTAGAGTAGTCTTCTTGTTTTATTATAATTGAATGATAGATACATATGTATATGTAAGGAGCTCCAAGTATTTAAAGTTGAGACTTCTGAGGGGACAAAGGGGTCTGAAAGAGGACAGCAATAGTGCACATAACCCTGTAAGGTATACAAAAGTTCCCCAGGACTTGAACTGAGACTACAGATGTTATGGTGTTATAAGTACACAGGGGGCTGACATTAATTAAAAGTAATTAAAAAAAAAAACTATAGGGCTGTAAGTTAGTCAGTGTTCTGATATCATACAAACTATAGAGCTGTATGGTAGACAGTGTTCTGATACTTATACAAACTGAGAATATGGTTAGCTGGTGTTCTGATATTCATACAAACCGATGCTACAAGTAACAGCAGGTCTGTTAGCTACAGTTCTGTCATTTTATACAACAATCCATCTCTAAGTTAAACAGTCCTCTGACGTTTAATACAAACCATGGCTATACATTAGCTGGTGTTATGATATTAAAACAACCCATGGCAATAAGTTAGCAGGTACTCTGATATTAACACAGACCATAGTTATATGTTAGCTGGTGTTCTGATGTTAACTTAGGCCATAGCTATATGTTAGCCGGTGTTCTGATATTAACACAGGCCATAGCTATATGTTAGCTGGTGTTCTGATATTAACGTAGGCCATAGCTATATGTTAGTCGGTGTGCTGATATTAACTTAGGCTATGGCTGTAGGCTAGCAGGGGGTTCTGATATGTATACTGACTATTGAGCTATAAATTAGCTAGTGTTCTGACATTCACACAAACCATGGCTATAAGTTAGAGGGTAGCTGTGATATTATATACGGAGATATAGTGCCAGCTTATGCAAATATTTGAGGATAACCAATGGAGGAGCTGATGCTGTATGTAACTTTGTTCTGTTTCTTTCAACAGTTATGACTTCCAATCAGTTTTAATACAAACAGATGAACTGTACCAAGCTAGCATGCCTTTGGAACTATACCAATTCAATTAGTCATCTTGAAATTACTTATATGACCTATAACTTGTAATAATAACTACAACTTCATACAATTAAAAAAAAAAAAAAAAATTGTATGTGTATGAATGCAAATTTGACTAATTAAAAATGTCTTACTTTTTGTGTGACGTAAGCACCCATTTAAGCGGTCAAGGAGTTCCAGCTGCTCAACGTCAGTAGGAACATGCGTTATGAAAGGTAAAAATAATATGAATTATAAACGCAAGCATTCAATACTAAACTATTAATACAGCACAGTATGATAGTTAGCTTACTATGTGTTTTGTATAGTATGGAGCATCAGTACAACTTTGTAAAATGTATTTAGAATTATGGATATAAAAAATAAAAAAATGAATAGTATGTTTTTGGTCTTTTTGAAGCACTGATGTTTTCGTGACACACAAATTAAGCAATGCAATGATAATATTTCTGCACTGATTCAAAGAAGTGCGATATGAACACACCATTACTGACATTTTACGGTCCCCATTTGACCTATTCCATACCCCAACATCAGCGGTCACGGAGTTTCAGTTGCTCACAGTCAGTAGGAACAAGTGTTATAAAAGGTAAAAATAGTATGAATTCTAAACGCAAGCATTCAATACTAAACTATTAATTCAGCACACTATGACAGTCCACCTAACTATGTTATTTGTATAGTTTGGAGCATCAGCACAAATTAATTTAGAATTAAGGATATTAAAAACATATTAACATATATTTTTTTTTTTAATAGTGGTCTACTTTACAACAACTACACACTATTTAGCATTAGTAAAGCATGAATAAACATTAATTCCTGATTAATAAGCTTGACTATTATTGTGTTATGACTGGGTTGTCATAATTTATAATATAAAATGTACAAAAATAATATTAATTATAAACCCAAGCATTCAATACTAAACTATTAATTTAACACACTATTATAATCAGCTAAACTATGCTATTTGTACAGTTTGGAACATCGGCACAAATTAATTTAGAATTAAGGATATTAAAAACAGGCTATTTGTATAGTTTGGAGCATCAGCACAAATTAATTTAGAATTAAGGATATTAAAAACCTATTAACACATTTTTTTTAATATGGAGTGGTCTACTTTATAACAATTACGCACTATTGAGCATTAGTAAAGCATGAATAAACACACAATTCATCATTCATAAAGCATTGTTCCAACCTGAACACTTATTAGTAACTCATTAGTATGCAATTCATAAACACAGTTATAAATGTTTAATTCTTGATTAATAAGCTTGACTATTATGTGGGTCATGATTGGGTTATCATACTTTATAATATAAAATGTACAAAATAATATGCATTTCAAACGCGAGCAGTCAATACTAAACATACAGCCCACTATGATAGACAGCTTACTATGTGTTTTGTATAGTATGGAGCATCAGGACAACTTTGTAAAATGTATTTAGAATTAAGGATATATAAAAAAAAAAATATATATATATATATATATATATATATATATATATATATATTGTAACGACCCTAAGGTCAGGGAAGCTACGAGACGTAAGGCTTATAGGGTTTTTATTCATGGAACATAGAACAGGCTACTGTGGGCCGTAGCCTACGCCAACACAACAGTAACACAACAAGCTTCGCCACCGCTCCGGGTCCTAGTCTGCTCCGAACGGCTCGTAACACAACACCACACACAAAACAACATCACTCGTCCTCCAATCACAGACACGCCCCACCGCCACCGGCTCATGAGCCGTTCACTGACATCCCGAACACAATACCCACAACACAACATTTCTCTCAGTCCGTTACACTACCCTCCCCCCACAAAGTCCCTCGCCCCCGAGGGGGCAAACAAAGTCTCTCAGGTGGCCAGGGGGCCTCCGGTTCCTCTGAGGCTGCCGTCGGCGCTGGGGAGAAGGAAAAGGGGTTGAGGGGACGCTGGGACCAAGGGCTGGGCCAGGGACACCAAGGCCAGTCTGTGAAGGGGCGGGCGAAAGGCTGGGCCCATTGGGAAGGGTTTGGGGGGTAGTCTGGGCTGAGTCCAGGGTTCCCCGTGTCCCAGGTTCTTGTGGGGTGACTGTGCCCCGGTAGGGGGCCAGCCTGTCTCTGTGCAGAGCGACTTTCCTTCCTCGTGGTGGCAGCTGGACCCTGTACACCACCTCTCCAAGTCTCTCCAGGACTCGGCAGGGCCCCACCCACTCACTATCGAGCTTTGGGCACCTGCCTTTCTTCCTCTGAGGGCTATACACCCAGACCAGCTCTCCGACTTCAAAATGTCGTCCTCTGACGTGCACATCGTAGTTCCTCTTTTGCCTTACGCCCGCACTGCACATCTGGTTCCTGGCAAACTCGTGGGCTGACTCCAAGCGGTCCTGGAGTTTCCGAGCATAGTCGAGCCCCGGGGGACCCGCAGGGGCGTCAGGAGGTTTCCCCATCATCATCTCCCCTGGCGTCCGGATTTCTCTGCCGAGCATGAGAAGGGCAGGAGAGCAGGAAGTGGAGTCCTGCACAGCAGACCTGTAAGCCATCAGCACAAGAGGCACGTGGTCGTCCCAGTCGCGTTGGTGTTTAGCTGTCACTATGGCCAGCTGCTGTGCCAGCGTGCGGTTGAATCTCTCGACCAGCCCATCGCTCTGTGGATGGAGGGGTGTAGTGCGGGTCTTGTGGGATCCCAGTTTGTCACACATGGCGGCGAAGACACGAGACTCAAAGTTTCTGCCCTGATCTGTGTGGATGACTTCCGGGGCCCCAAATCTGCTGAACATTCCCCCCACCAGAGCATCCACAATCGTCTCCGCCTCCTGGTTCGGCATGCAGTAAGCTTCGGGCCACTTAGTAAAATAGTCCATGGCAGTGAGGATGTAACGGTTACCTCTCTCTGAGTGAGGAAACGGTCCGAGAACATCAATCCCCACCCTCTCCATGGGACACCCAGCCGGAAACTGCTGGAGTTGAGCATGAGATCTGTCTGCAGGGCCTTTCTTCGCTGTGCAGTTGTCGCAGCAGCGGCAGTAGTCCTCCACATCCCGCCTATGTTGGCCCCAGTAGAACCCCTGGCGGAGGCGACGGAGGGTCTTCGTAACGCCGAAGTGACCAGATCCCGGAGCTCCGTGCATTGCCCGGAGCACTGCCTCTCTCAGAGCCCTGGGCACCACCACTTGCCACTGTGTCTCTCCAGTCGCCGGCTCTTTCCACCCCCTCTGTAGCACACCATCACGCAGTCGCAGGGCCTGAAAAATTGACCAGAGTCCCTTTGTGGCTCGAGAACACATGGTAACCTCTCCCCAAGGTGGTCGCTGTTGGGATCCCACCCAAGCGAGCACTGGCCTTATGTCGACATCCTCTTCCTGTTTGCACCCCCACTCTGCTGCGTCCACAGCTGTCAGTCCATGGCCTGCTGGCATGCCCACCGGTCCCACGGCAGCACATTTCACATCAGGTTGCAGCCGCTCTTCTTCCTGCGCCTCTCTTTTCTCACAGTAGTTGCAGCCATCAGCGCTGCAAGGCCGGCGTGAAAGCGCGTCAGCATTTCCGTGGCGTGCCCCCGGTCTGTGGACCACAGTGAAATCATACGCCTGTAGCTCCTCAATCCAGCGTGCCAGCTGGCCTTCTGGCTCCTTAAAAGACATGAGCCACTGTAAGGCAGAGTGGTCGGTCCGGACTGTGAAGTGGAGGCCCCCAAGGTAATATCTGAAATGTCGGATGGCACAGACCATAGCAAGCAGCTCCCGTCTCGTGACACAGTAGCGGCGTTCAGCCTTGTTAAACTGTCTGCTGTGATACGCCACCACTCTCTCTCCTTCAGGAGTCACTTGGGCCAGCACAGCACCCGCGCCTGCATTACTGGCGTCCGTGTCGAGGATAAAAGGCAGGGTGGGTTCAGGCGGTGAGAGGACTGGGGCCTCCACAAGGGCTCTCTGCAGTGAAGTGAAAGCTGTATGGCACTCCTCTGTCCAATCAAACACCACCCCTTTTTGCAGCAGGCGGAACAGTGGTACAGCTATGCAGGAAAACCCCCTCACAAACTTCCTATAGTAGGAGGCCAGGCCCAGGAAGCTTTTCAGGTCCTGCACAGTGCTAGGGGTAGGCCAATCCTTCACCGTCTGCACTTTATCATCCATGGTGCCGACACCGCCGCCCCCAAGCTTGTGCCCCAGAAATGTGACCTCCCGTTGCATGAAGGAGCATTTCTGTGGGTGCAGCTTTAGACCTGCTGCTGCCACCCTCTCCAGCACCCGCCTCAGGGCCTTGAGAGCTGCCTGGAAGGAGTCACCATGCACCAGTATGTCGTCCAGGTACACAACACACTCCTGTCGAGGGATACCAGCGAGTACCCTGTCCATTAGTCTCTCGAACGTGGCAGGAGCATTGCAGAGGCCAAACGGAAGGACTTTAAACTGCCACAAGCCCCCATTAGTGATGAAGGCAGTTTTGGCCCTAGCTTCAGGGCTGAGAGGGACCTGCCAATACCCGCTCCGCAGGTCCAAAGAGGAGTACCAGGCTGACCCTGCCACCATGTCGAGAGCCTCGTCGATGCGTGGAAGGGGGTAGGAGTCCTTTTTTGTCACTTTGTTGAGGGGCCTGAAGTCCACACAGAAACGCCACGCCTCCTTCTGCTTTTTGGGGACCATGACGATCGCCGAGGCCCAGGGGCTGGTGGAAGGCTCGATGATTCCCGCTCGCTGCATCTCTTGCAGGGCTTTGTCTGCCGCAGCCTGCCTGGCCAGTGGGAGGCGTCGAGGTCTCATCCTAATCGGCCGCGCATCTCCTGTTTCGATGTAATGCTGGATGAGATCTGTGCGGCCCACATCGTCCTCCGACATTGAAAAACAGTCCTTGAACTCAAGAAGCAGCTGCCACAACAGATCTTGTTCGCTAGGAGTCAGACCACCACAGTTTGTCTGCCAGACCTCCCTCACTGCCAAGACTCTTTCACGGTCGTCAGGTGGAGAGGCGTTTGTCACCTGTGTGTGTGGACTTGCAGCTGGCCGGACAGAGGCGGGGGGTGGTTGCAACTCAGCAGCTGGCAGGGTGGAGGGCGGTGGGGGTATCTCATTTGAAGGGATGCAGCTATGAGCAGCATAATTTGTTGTCTCAGCCGTCAGTGTGGCAACGGTGTGGGTCGCAACACAGCCAGGCCGGGGTGGCTGGCGCCACATCTGGATGACATGGCCATCAGGGAACGTGAGAGTTCCTCTCTTTGTGTTGATGACACAGTCCAAAGCCCCAAGAATATCCAGTCCCAGTATACAGTCCTCCAGGTTAGCGACCCACACCGGGCAGCGGATAGACTTCCTCCCCAGCCCCAGAGTCACTATTGCTTCTCCAACCATGGGAGTTCGCTCCCCGGTGACTGACTGCAGTTTCACTATAGTGGGAAAAATATCAGTTCCATTTTTCACCACATCGGGCCTCACCAGGGTTGCTGACGAACCTGTGTCTACCAGTGCAGAGCAGCATGTCCCTCCAATGGTGAGCGGTGCATACCAACAGTCTCCTATCCAGGTTCGGCCCAGCACCACTAGTCGCTCCAGCTGACCATCAAAATCCTCCGGTGGTCTGGTTGCCCCTATTTGGTCGGACGGTTGCGTAGCTTTGTTAATTAGAGGGGGCTGGGACAGAGTGCCAGGGGTCCGCATCGTCCCGATTATGCGGTCCCCGGCTCGTTTCCCTTGTTCGCGGTGGAACGGGGGCAGTGTCGAACCAGGTGGCCAGGCTGGCCACACCCCCAGCAGACTCTTGGTCGTGGCTTGTCTTGTCTCTCATCTCTCAGAGTGGCAGCCCTCACCAGCTGGGTTAGCTCCCCCACCCAGGCAGGCTGCGCCAACTCCCCTTCCGTCTCACAAGCAGCTCTCCCCTTTGGTGCTTTTTCAACCACTTTACCCAAGGCGCCAGCACACAGCATCTCTCTCTCCGTAGCTGACTCCAAAGCCTCCTGGAGCGACCCAGGGTGAGCGAGTAGTGTCTGGATGCGCAGGTCAGCTGGCAGCAGGGCCTGGAGGAAATGGTCCCTAGCTAGCTCGCTCTGGATGGACGGGGGCATGTGGGCGTAGGTGCGGTGGACAAGCCCCTCGATGTCATTAGCGAGCTCCCTCAGCGGCTCCTCTGGCCGTCGCTGTCTGCTGCACAGTTCAGAGCGGAGTAGGCTAGTGGCAGAGCATTGTCCAAATCGTCGCTTTAGAGCCCCAATTAGTGCATCATAATCACTCCTATCATCGGGACTCAGCAGCAGCAGGCTTGATAAAGCGTCACCCGTGAGGCACATCGCTAACTGGAGAGCTTTTACTTCAGTGGACCATCTACTGGCATTGGCTAACAGTTCAAACTGTGCATGAAAAGCTTCCCAGTTGGATTTACCGTCATATCTGGGGGTCTTTATTGTGGACGGAATAGCTTCTCTGCGTGTCTCAGTGTGCTCAGTCATGTCCCTTTCTGCGGCCGCAGTCATTCCTCTACGGCCGCCATTTCCCTCACCGTCGCGGCCCGAGTGGCCAAAGCCAGCCTCCGCAGCCATCCTCGCGGTCATTTCTTTTACCCGCTCTCGGTGCTCCGTCGTCTGCCAGACCCCGGCTGCGCCGTCCCATTCTCGTTCGTCACTTTCTCCTTCCCGTTTAATCTTGAGACGGCTCCCCGACGTCATGTTTCTCCCCGTTGACGAGCGTTAGCCACCTAGCTTCTCTGCTGCTAACTGGCGTGGCGATGTTATAGCGAAAGTTTTACTTCTGACACCAAA
>JBAMJR010000189.1:4362500-4632500 GCA_038501785.1 Myoxocephalus aenaeus
CTAATGCTAAATAGTGTGTAGTTGTTGTAAAGTAGACCACTATTAAAAAATATGTTAATATGTTTTTAATATCCTTAATTCTAAATTAATTTGTGCTGATGCTCCAAACTATACAAATAACATAGGCAAGCAGACTATCATAGTGTGCTGAATTAATAGTTTAGCATTGAATGCTTGCGTTTAGAATTCATATTATTTTTACCTTTTATAACGCTTGTTCCTACTGACTGTGAGCAACTGAAACTCCGTGACCGTGGATGTTGGGGGATGGAATAGGTCAAATGGGGTCCGTAAATGTCATGTAAGGTGTGTTCATATCGCACTTCTTTGAGTCAGTGCAGAAATATTATTATTGCATTGCTTAATTTGTGTGTCACGAACACATCAGTGCTTCAAAATAAAAAAAAATAAAAAATGCAATATATATATATATATATATATATATATATATATATATATATTTTTTTTTTATATATCCTTAATTCTAAATACATTTTACAAAGTTGTCCTGATGCTCCATACTATACAAAACACATAGTAAGCTGTCTATCATAGTGGGCTGTATGTTTAGTATTGACTGCTCGCGTTTGAAATGCATATTATTTTGTACATTTTATATTATAAAGTATGATAACCCAATCATGACCCACATAATAGTCAAGCTTATTAATCAAGAATTAAACATTTATAACTGTGTTTATGAATTGCATACTAATGAGTTACTAATAAGTGTTCAGGTTGGAACAATGCTTTATGAATGATGAATTGTGTGTTTATTCATGCTTTACTAATGCTCAATAGTGCGTAATTGTTATAAAGTAGACCACTCCATATTAAAAAAAATGTGTTAATAGGTTTTTAATATCCTTAATTCTAAATTAATTTGTGCTGATGCTCCAAACTATACAAATAGCCTGTTTTTAATATCCTTAATTCTAAATTAATTTGTGCCGATGTTCCAAACTGTACAAATAGCATAGTTTAGCTGATTATAATAGTGTGTTAAATTAATAGTTTAGTATTGAATGCTTGGGTTTATAATTAATATTATTTTTGTACATTTTATATTATAAATTATGACAACCCAGTCATAACACAATAATAGTCAAGCTTATTAATCAGGAATTAATGTTTATTCATGCTTTACTAATGCTAAATAGTGTGTAGTTGTTGTAAAGTAGACCACTATTAAAAAAAAAAATATATGTTAATATGTTTTTAATATCCTTAATTCTAAATTAATTTGTGCTGATGCTCCAAACTATACAAATAACATAGTTAGGTGGACTGTCATAGTGTGCTGAATTAATAGTTTAGTATTGAATGCTTGCGTTTAGAATTCATACTATTTTTACCTTTTATAACACTTGTTCCTACTGACTGTGAGCAACTGAAACTCCGTGACCGCTGATGTTGGGGTATGGAATAGGTCAAATGGGGACCGTAAAATGTCAGTAATGGTGTGTTCATATCGCACTTCTTTGAGTCAGTGCAGAAATATTATCATTGCATTGCTTAATTTGTGTGTCACGAAAACATCAGTGCTTCAAAAAGACCAAAAACATACTATTCATTTTTTTATTTTTTATATCCATAATTCTAAATACATTTTACAAAGTTGTACTGATGCTCCATACTATACAAAACACATAGTAAGCTAACTATCATACTGTGCTGTATTAATAGTTTAGTATTGAATGCTTGCGTTTATAATTCATATTATTTTTACCTTTCATAACGCATGTTCCTACTGACGTTGAGCAGCTGGAACTCCTTGACCGCTTAAATGGGTGCTTACGTCACACAAAAAGTAAGACATTTTTAATTAGTCAAATTTGCATTCATACACATACAATTTTTTTTTTTTTTTTTAATTGTATGAAGTTGTAGTTATTATTACAAGTTATAGGTCATATAAGTAATTTCAAGATGACTAATTGAATTGGTATAGTTCCAAAGGCATGCTAGCTTGGTACAGTTCATCTGTTTGTATTAAAACTGATTGGAAGTCATAACTGTTGAAAGAAACAGAACAAAGTTACATACAGCATCAGCTCCTCCATTGGTTATCCTCAAATATTTGCATAAGCTGGCACTATATCTCCGTATATAATATCACAGCTACCCTCTAACTTATAGCCATGGTTTGTGTGAATGTCAGAACACTAGCTAATTTATAGCTCAATAGTCAGTATACATATCAGAACCCCCTGCTAGCCTACAGCCATAGCCTAAGTTAATATCAGCACACCGACTAACATATAGCTATGGCCTACGTTAATATCAGAACACCAGCTAACATATAGCTATGGCCTGTGTTAATATCAGAACACCGGCTAACATATAGCTATGGCCTAAGTTAACATCAGAACACCAGCTAACATATAACTATGGTCTGTGTTAATATCAGAGTACCTGCTAACTTATTGCCATGGGTTGTTTTAATATCATAACACCAGCTAATGTATAGCCATGGTTTGTATTAAACGTCAGAGGACTGTTTAACTTAGAGATGGATTGTTGTATAAAATGACAGAACTGTAGCTAACAGACCTGCTGTTACTTGTAGCATCGGTTTGTATGAATATCAGAACACCAGCTAACCATATTCTCAGTTTGTATAAGTATCAGAACACTGTCTACCATACAGCTCTATAGTTTGTATGATATCAGAACACTGACTAACTTACAGCCCTATAGTTTTTTTTTTTAATTACTTTTAATTAATGTCAGCCCCCTGTGTACTTATAACACCATAACATCTGTAGTCTCAGTTCAAGTCCTGGGGAACTTTTGTATACCTTACAGGGTTATGTGCACTATTGCTGTCCTCTTTCAGACCCCTTTGTCCCCTCAGAAGTCTCAACTTTAAATACTTGGAGCTCCTTACATATACATATGTATCTATCATTCAATTATAATAAAACAAGAAGACTACTCTAGTTAATAAGCATGTTCATGGTTTGTTGTTAGTTTATACTAATATAGTTATTCGTTAAGTATACTTTAGGTCTACACAAAATATTATCCCTGGTTTCTTTTTAGGAATAAACATGGTTTGAAAGGAAGTTCATTGATTAAATGGGTTCAGTCATGGATTTTATGAAAACTTATTTGATAGCATAAAAAAAAAAAAAAAAACGCTATGGTCGGTGTTAATATCATAACACCAGCTAACATATAGCCATGGTTTGTTTTAATATCAGAACAGCTGCTAACGTACAGCTATGGCCTGTGTTAATATCAGAACACTGGCTACCTTACAGCCATGACCTGTGTTAATATCAGAAAACCATCTATTTTACAGTCTTGGTTTGTATTAAACGTCAGCGGCCTGTCTAACTTAGAGATGGATTTTTGTATAAATATCCCAACTGCGGCTTACAAGCATGCTCTTACATGGCATCCGTTTTTATGACTATGTTTTACTAACAAACATTTTACCTAGAAGGAATTTTTATTCAGTTCTATATGTTACAACTGTTGATCATTTTATTACAGTCCACGTCATCTTCCCACAGAACCCCCCCTTCACCTTTGTTGATTCATATGCAAATCAAATCCTCCTCCTCCTTGGCCTAAGTTAATATCAGAACCCCTGCTAACTTACAGCCATGGCCTAAGTTAATATCAGAACACCAGCTAACATAACTATGGTCTGTGTTAATATCAGAACACCTGCTAACTTATTGCCATGGGTTGTTTTAATATCATAACACCAGCTAGTTTATAGCCATGGTTTGTATTAAACATCCGAGGACTGTTTAACTTAGAGATGGATTGTTGTATAAAATGACAGAACTGTGGCTAAGAGACCTGCTGTTACTTGTAGCATCGGTTTGTATGAATATCAGAACACCAGCTACCCATATTCTCAGTTTGTATAAGTATCAGAACACTGTCTACCATACAGCTCTATAGTTTGTATGATATCAGAACACTGACTAACTTACAGCCCTGTAGTTTTTTTAATTACTTTTAATTAATGTCAGCCCCCTGTGTACTTATAACACCATAACATCTGTAGTCTCAGTTCAAGTCCTGGGGAACTTTTGTATACCTTACAGGGTTATGTGCACTATTGCTGTCCTCTTTCAGACCCCTTTGTCCCCTCAGAAGTCTCAACTTTAAATGCTTGGCGCTCCTTACATATACATATGTATCTATCATTCAATTATAATAAAACAAGAAGACTACTCTAGTTAATAAGCATGTTCATGGTTTGTTGATAGTTTATACTAATATAGTTATTCATTAAGTATACTTTAGGTCTACACAAATATTATCCTTGGTTTCTTTTTAGGAATAAACCTGGTTTGAAAGGAAGTTCATTGATTAAATGGGTTCAGTCATGGATTTTATGAACACTTATTTGATAGCATAACAAAAAAAAAAAAAAAAAAACCCGCTATGGTCGGTGTTAATATCATAACACCAGCTATCATATAGCCATGGTTTGTTTTAATATCAGAACAGCTGCTAACGTACAGCTATGGCCTGTGTTAATATCAGAAAACCATCTAATTTACAGTCTTGGTTTGTATTAAACGTCAGCGGCCTGTCTAACTTAGAGATGGATTTTTGTATAAATATCCAAACTGCGGCTTACAATGCGAAAACCCCACTTTGTGACCATGATCACATTTAATCCATGGTCGTATTCCTCGATAGTAGACTCAACTGACACCTCACCCCCATCATATGTTACCCTGTGAACATACCCTTTTAACCCCACGAGGTCTATCTCTAAGAATGGAGTCTGCTCAGCAGTTTTTTTTTTTGGGAGGGAGATCCCCACCCCCCGTCCCCTCCCAGACCAGACCAGACCACAGGTGGTCCACCCCCCTTTGATCTTAAAACCATATGTTCCTTTGTAAAACCTCAGTCCTCATCACTGTGTGCAAATGAATGTGACCCACAGCAGACTAGTGCCTCTGTGCTCATTCCATGCATACCTGATAAACAATAGTCCTTCTTAAGTATATTATTGTACACATCATTATATACATGTACAAGTCAAATTTTGACAAAATAACCTAAACTTGTATAATTCTACAGAACTCTACAATTATCAAAACATCTGCTGACTTATAGCCTTGGTTTGTATGAATATCAGAACATCAGGTCACTATATTCTCATTTATTTTTTATTTTTATAAGTATCAGAACACTGGCTAACATACAGCTCTATAGTATGTATGATATCATACCATCGGTTAACTTACAGCCCTATAGTTGTTTAGTTAATGTCAGACCACTGCTTACTAGCATCAGTTTTTTTTTTTAATAAATATCAGAATATCGGCTTACTTGTATCCTCTATTTGTATGAATATATTCCAACATCCCGATGAAATGAGGCTATTTCATACTGACATGACTCTGTTTCCTGTTGAAATGACGCTGCGTCCGTTTGAAATAAAAAATGACGCTACTTCCGGATGAAATGATGTCACTTCCTGGTGAAAATGATACATTTAAACCCTCCCACACATATGCTAATTTAAAAAAAATACTCCTACTTCCTGTTTTTATGGTAATTTTTTTATGGTAATTTTTGAAAATGACGTCACTTCCGGTTTCTAGACAGGAAGGGGCCCCCCACCACCGGAAGTGCCCTCCAGCCCCCCAAACGTACCAAGCTATTACTACTGACGTGGACTGGACAAGACCTGCAGTCTGGAGTTCATTGAGGATTAAGGGGCCTCGATCGAGAATGCATAAACTGTTTGTCATCACTTTTTATTAAATACTTTTCTCCTCGCACGACCACCCGGGATTTTGATCAGATTCAAAGCAAAGTAGAAGGTTCCCTCTCAAAAGCATGCACTCAGTCTGTCTCATCGAGTGCAGAGGCCTTTGTGATACCACAAGATCACAAACAGGAATAGAGTAGATGAAAATTGGACTGTTTGCCGTGGTATTGTAACTAATGTCACTGGGGCCATAGAGTGTGGGACGCCTTCAGCGATATGTAAACAGCCATAGTTAACATGTTTTATTAAACCTACGCCACAGGCAAAACTCTGTTATGATGCAGGTATGTTCTGTTTGACTGTTGTCTAGCGATGAAATGACATGCTTTTGTGACATGTAGTCTCTCATACACAGATCTGTGTGTAACCTGTTTCTGAAAATTGACATTGTAGTCCTGTTATTAATTTATGATGATGGGGAAAATGAAACTCTGACCCATAGATGTGCTTCTATGTTGATGTGGATGTTTCATTGCAATGCAATGTTCTTTATTTCCAGTAAGTCTCACAAAGTTACACTAAGATATGAAGATCAGACTCTTCATATCTTATCCTTTATGCAAAACTCCCAACAAACTACACAGCCCTCCCCTTTCTTTGTAATAATTGACATGCAGTCCCTAATCCATGAAAACACATCATATATGGGATATTAATACCTATCAAAGTAATAGGTAGATTGGTTAATGCATCCTGTTTGTATTCCTGTCCTGAAAGACATTTGAACTAACTTCTACTATTCCCTAGTCAGGACTCCTGTAGTGACGAGTCTCTGGCAGCAGGTGCCGCTACAGCTGAAGCAGCATCAAGCCCCATACTCCTCATGTTATTGTGCTTGCTGAATTGCTGGGGTGTCTCATCAAAAAAAGATTAAACTGCAGCTCACAGAATAAAACCTCTCACTGTATTTCAAACAAGCTACTGATTATTGTAACAACCTCCATGATCCACAACTCAACTACAACGTCCACAGACAGAGACGTTTGGCCCCACCATCCCCCATCAGCCTGTAGTCATGTGAGAAACACACACGTATATTGTATGCACACACACTCTAACACACATTTCCCCTAGTACATATGCAACAGCATGCATCCAATACATATACATGAAAAAAGACAACACTGAGAGCAGACAAAGCTGATGCTAAGGTACATTAACAGACATACACAGTGTGCCCTCCATAGGGTGTTGAATAATGGATGCAGGCTATAAGGGGGAGGGGATGTGATTATTCAGCACCGCCTCAGGACACTAGAGGGGGGGTGCAGAGGAGCACACACTTATTACACATCTTCATTTCCATTTGGTCTGGACTGCAGACACACAATCGCTGCCTTTGGACACGTCAGCTGGAGCCGCGCTGTAAGGGTTAAACCTCCTCACTCGTGTCAATCAGTGTTACTGATGGCAGGTGACGTGTGTGTGTGTGTGTGTGTGTGTGTGTGTGTGTGTGTGTGTGTGTGTGTGTGTGTGTGTGTGTGTGTGTGTGTGTGTGTGTCAGACCAGGTAAATATGATGCTTTTGATAGAAGGAGGGGTCAAAGGTGACTTGATAGCGATTCACCAAGGGATGAAAACCCAAAGATTACTTCTGCATTCATTTCCCATTGGCCATTACCTGCCAAACTTTTGTGAAATATTACACCAGACACAACTAGGTCTTGATTAAAAGGTTAACGCTGTGACACTTCATATACTGCATGTATGATTCACAGAGAAATACATTGCACACACACTTCTCATTATGCAAAGAATAATTACATTTTACAAATAGCACTGTATTCTTTGCTCAAATGTATTTGCATGTTTGCTAATTACAAATGTTCTGCATGCTAAACCTTTGTTTGCATAGAAAGATGGAGGTGGAAATCTCTTAAATGATTTGCAGTATAACAAATACAAATAATGATTTGCAGTATAAAAAACAAAAAATGTGATTTGCAGTATAAAGAAATCAAAAAAGATTTGAAGAAAATTAGAATATAGATACAAAAGGATGTAAAATATATTGATCATTTTGATTGTTTATTCCACAGAAAAAGATTGTTGTTAAGAGCACTTGAGAGGTGGGCTTTCACATTAATGAGTACAAAGTGGTAATAATCTCTCTGACTAAATAAAGTCTGAATTTCAAACTCAATTGGGCTAGATGCTTTAACTCCCACCAGTGTAATATACACTAATGAAAGAGAATTGAAGAGTCTAGTTAAAACTATAAATCAGGCAGTTAATGTGGAAATGAAGCTGTGTCGGACCAATTAGACAGTCTGTTTCCTCCGGCTGTGCAGAAGACTCCACACCAGAGCTCTTATCCTCTGACCCCTCTATTGTATTAGATTAACTTCTCATTCAGTTCCTTCATTTGAGCACGGACACTGACCTAAACATCAACAAAGATCTCCACGATACAGATGACAGCATTGCCTTGTCTTTCTTTCCTCTGTGTCACTTCTGAGAAGCAAAGGGTGGAAGGATGCGAGGTGCAGTGGAAGGCCTTGCGTAACAAGGCGATCTTTCTGTGCCGATGAATAGACTGGCCTTTTAGCATTTGGCTCTCGCCGCTCAGTGAGCTGCCATGTCTCCAGCACTGCTCTCACATGAGTGACTGGCCTTGTCATTTGAAATGGGCTTTAATTCATCCCCGACCAGGCACTTTCTATGAATTTAACCTTGTGACATGCACAGATTCTGGAATGTGAACGCCCAACAACACGACTCAAAACACGTACACACATTACTGCTGACAATATTATGCGGCAGCAGGAGTGTCACGTACTTAGATATCCTACTGATCAACTTAATGACCTAGGGTTAAAGCTGGATGTTTAAAGCCGGATAAGAATTATATTTTTATCTCTATATTTTCTGTATATATAATATTTGACTTTCAACTTCTATCTATACGACCCAATTATTTTCGAGTGAGACTTTCCATGACCTCCAATGGAGGATGTGCTTAAGGAAAATGCAGGTGATTACAAACTTGGGTTTTATTTTCATAGCTCTGGCCATCGGTTCTAGAAGTTATGATAACATTTTACTTGCCAATGGAATGGCAGAGATTTCTCGTCTAAAGTAGGGCCAACCAGACAAGAAACCAAAAATGTCCGATGATCATTTAGCTTAATTTATTTGGAAGTGCTCAAAAATTGTCAAACTATTAACTATCTAGTGTAAACATTCATCACAGCAGATAGGGACTTTCTGGTTCAATTGTGTTTACCCTACTTGGCTTAGTTGTGGGAACTCATGGTTTTCCTGTGCAAAAGGGTAATTTGTGACATCACGTGTACGCTCACTTCTGGTTTTGTTTCCAAATAATGTTGCAACTAAGTTGGCAAAATTGTGATTGTTTTTTTCCTCTCTGTTTTTCTGACTGCTCTTCTTTCTTGCCCCGTTGTACCTAATAATCAGTGATGTCATATCGCAGCGATTATTTCGGTGAGTACAGTGTTACTATAACTGACGACAATTAAACCCAACCCAGCCAGCATGTCCATGTGGGGCCCATAAGGTTTAAATTTGGGCTGCCGATAAGGGTCCCAAGTGGGTTTGTCCGCAGTTTCCACGGTGGCCTCACCTGTGTTTGCCCATACTGGGTTTATTCACCGGTTTATTCACCGACTTTAAGAGGGATCTGACTGGGCTTTAAGTGGGACCCAAATTGGCTACAAATTGGCCTCACCTGTGTTTGCCCATACTGGGCAAACACAGGTGAGGCCACCGTGGAAACTGCGGACAAACCCACTTGGGACCCTTATCGGCAGCCCAAATTTAAACCTCATGGGCCCCACATGGACATGCTGGCTGGGAAGCAGTCATAAACTGTAGTTATCCTTTAAGCCTGTTACTACTTCAGTTTGTTCACTGCTCATCCTTTGTTACTCTCCGTCTCTATCTTAGGCCAGTGGCTCTACCTCAATACATGCTGGGACACACCACTAAACTAAATACTAATCACAAGACAGGCCTTCTGGGGTTCCCCTGGGCTCTAACAAGGTCCGCTTCCCTTTCAGTGAGTGGAAAAGCATGTTCTCCCATGAATCCCTGAGGGACAGCTCAGCTATTTAGCTTCACACTGTCTGTAAAGTTAACATGTTTTGAGCCAAGGAAGACCCTGAAGAGCAGATGGACAAGTCTTTTATTTGCCTTGGGTAACATATTGTAATAGAAATAAATCTACACTATCTCCATCCGTCTTGAATCTTAATTGCTGTAATATAAAGCAAAACACTGTTGAATATTTGATTTAAAGGTGATATCATACCTCCATCCTGCCTAGAATATCTTATCTACTGTATATAGCAATTCTGAGGATTTTCAACAAATCCTTTTATCAAATGGTCAAATTGGCATACATGATTGGTAAAGAGGTGTAAAGCGGTAAAATGTTCACCGTTTCACATGAGCACAAAATAACAGAATTCCTCTTGTCCTTCGGCAACAGTCTGGACTCCATGTTACTGAAAAGTTGTAGACGTGCTGGGTGAGAAAAGGCCAAAACGTTCTCATATGGCCAGTCAGGACCTTGTGTTGTGTCCCAGATGCTGTGTCGGATGACTTCTGCTATGACAGACTAGCACACAATGCTCATTTTCATTACCGACACAACTGCTGGGTCGGGCCATTATCGGGCCGATCCTAGCATTAACAATTCAAAGTGTGGCTAGACACACGGTCTAGCAGTAAGCACTAATGGAAAGCTTAGAAATCTTCCAGATGGTAAATTCCATTTTAGCTCTATTTTTAATTTGGTAAGCATACTCAATATGGAGTCCAATTTTCAGTCCACAAGCCTTGACTCAACACCAGCATGAGGATTAAAGAGAGAACATCTGCCACAGCACTACCAACATCCACTGATGGATGACTGACATTGCGTGTAAGCCAAATGATTTTAAAAAATCAAACAAACGCTTGTTTTTTGTTGTTGTAATTTACTTCCTGCCACACTACTGCTTTATCATGTTGCACACCAGGTGTCACTCAAGCATTCCTAATCCACAAGGGGGTACATTTAGTTTCTACTACAAAGCAACAGATTTAGCAGGACGTCCTTCTCACTCTGTGTGTGTGTGTGTGTTCATATGTATGAGAAGGGCGAGAATAATATTGAGGTGCACCTGTATAGACGCCTGTGTGTGTCTGTGAAGCGTGTGGCGAGGGAATGCCAATGGGATTATCGGAAACAAAAGTTGATGTTGGTGGTGAGGCACAGTGAATGGGACCCGCTACATGGCCGAGCTAACTGGATTAGCCCAACCACTGTGGGCTAGAGATTCATTAAGGCTTCATGGCTTCATGCCTCCAAAGATACAGATGGACTACAAGGGGAGGAGGCGGGAGAAAGGGAACGTGCAGAGAGGGATGTTGAAAAGACGGATATCAGAAGATTAGGCAAAAGAAAGACTAGGCCAAAGAAAGTCCAAGAAAGTGGTTGAAGTCACAGAAACCACTTCTGGATGAATAATAAAAATACTGCAACATGTTGTCATGGCCTCCTCGGTCCTGTCAGTGTAATTGTCCTTTGCTGTATTCATCATCTTAGTATGTTCAACAGCAGCTACAAAGCAGATCACTTAAAGCAAGGAAACTGCAAATGCCAGAAATAATCATAAACCAAAAAAAAAAAAGTTTATATATATTACAGTATAAGGGATTCCTTTCGAATCCCTAATTTCATGTAATTTGATTTACCTTACAGCATTTTGCAAGTAGCTCTAAAAGGTTCAAATAACGGCAACTCGCTTACATTGCTGGCTGAATACAGACACCAGCTGCCAGATCTGTGTTGATTTGCTACAGATTATCTAATCCGTCATTTTGACCAGTCGGCTAAAACTGAGAATTTGGTAATCTATGTTTCCTATGGATCCGAGTGGAGATACAAGAGATGCATAGCATTGGAGCAAAACTGGGTATTGTGCAGATTGGGAACCCGATCTAAAATGAAATCGGAGATTGGACCTACTGCATTTCTTTTTTAATGTTTCAATATTTGCAAAAATCATCAATCAGAAAAAATTTCGCCCAAAAGGAAAAGGAAACACTATTGTACCAAATATACAAACCTTAATAATGAGGTCTAAAGATTAAAACCAAACTCTTTCTTTTTTTACCACTGTACCTTCCGCTTTAATCAAAACTCAAAGGGAGAATTAGGGAAGAAAAACACACAGCACCTCTGCTGGGCCTTTGAACATAGCAGCCTAGGCTTTGGTGGGTAAAGAGACACACACACAAGTGCACAGTAGCAAACACACAGCTAAAAGGCAACTAAATCAGAAGAGACAGAAGCTGGCGGTTTCTGATTGAGTTCAAAACACTGCAAATAAAAGCAGGAAATGAAAAGATACAGGGCACTATCAAAGCAGAATGGCCCTTTAAAAGCCTCCAACTGTATCCACCCAGCCTTTCAGTCCAATAAAAACAACACCACAGCAAATCTCCTCAAATCCCCAGCAGACCCCTCAGCATCCACAGAAAGGTACAGTATATCTTCAATCAGGAAGTCGGTGGGAGACGAAGAGTTGCAGAGGTCAGAGCAACCAAATGAAAGTCTTTTGAAGCAGTATTTATGCCTGGAAACTGTAGAGAGGCCGAGGTCAAACACCAGCATCCGTAAGCACGGTCAGAGGCTGATTTGGCATGAGTGGTTACATCATGTAGCTCAGCAGCACAGAGGGCTACTTGAGGCCAAGAGTCTGACCCGAAGAATCACCACACACCAACCTGTGTATCCCTTAAATACAAATTACCGAGCCTAATAATGTACATTACTTTTCTAACATTTGATGATGATGACAGAGGTATATAAGAAGATTAATACATAAATAACTGAGCATAGTGTTGTGGGTTGGTTTGACTTAAAATATCTTAAATTACAATACCTTGCATTTCTTTTTACTTTAGAGATTGCTTCTTTGCCATTTGACAGTTACCAGTAGAAACAGTAAGGAAAGATGAATATAGCAAGAAGGAGGATTTGCAAATGTCACCAGCCAGAATTGTTCCAGGAGAATAGCAATTATAAGGAGTACCTTCAAACACCAAGCAAATGGAATGCCTAGACATTGAATTAATTAAAACTCATTGCAGAACAACACATAATGACTTCACAATAGATGCACTTTGATAATCTTTTTGCTTCTTCGACCAGGTGACTTGTGAGAGGCTTCGGAGGATTGTTTGGTCATATGAATACAAAGGAGACAAACAGTACAGTGGGATTGAGTTTGAGGAAGATGCACCAATTAAACCCAGAAACAAACTCTGACAAAGCAACAAATGAATATTAACCTTTTTGTCTGGCTGAAAGCTGGAGAGCAGAACATTTGTCTCCCCCATCTGGCATCACATGGGAGAGACCATAGCGATGGAGCAGCTATGAGAATGGCGTGGCTGCTCCTGGGGTGCAGGAGGAGATGGTGGGCCATAGGGCTGTCAACGAATAGTCGAAATTCGAATATATATTCGAATAGTTGTTAAAAACAGAATTTCGAATGTGAAAATTTATATTCGAATGTAAAAAAAAAAAAGTATTTCGGAGGATAATTATCGTGAATCTGGCAACCCCCGCCGCGGCCGCGATGAAATGTCCTCTTTGTGTGTGTGTGTGTGTGTGTGTGTGTGTGTGTGTGTGTGTGTGTGTGTGTGAGTGTGAGACGAGCCGTTCGGGGCAGAGTCTCTGACCCGGAGCAGACGTGAAGCTGATTGAGGCTTTCACGGGGTTTTGCTGTTGTTGTGTAGGGTGACCAGACGTCCTCTTTTTCCCGGACATGTCCTCTTTTCGAGACCTAAAAAAAGCGTCCGGCAGGGATTCCAAAAACGTCCTGGATTTTGCTACGTCCGGGAAAATAGTTATTACCCCTTACAAGTTTTGGAAATGGTATCTCCCTCCACCTTCTTGCGCAAGCTCTGACTGTAGAGAGAACTGTCATTGGTCGACCGATCTCAACGTAAATGTAAGTTCATTGCATGCTATACACTACTGCTACCCCCCCCCCCCCCCCCCCCCCCCGCGACGAAGTCTCTCTCTCTCTCTCTCTCTCTCTCTCTCTCTCTCTCTCTCTCTCTCTCTCTCTCCCCCACCCCCCCCCCCCCCCCCCCCGGAACGAAGTGTCGTCTTTTTCACAAACTCAAATCTGGTCACCCTATTGTTGTGGCGTAGGCTGCGGCCCACAGTAGCCTGTTCTATGTTCCAGCCTGTTCTATGTTCCCTTAATAAACACCCTGTAAGCCAGCTAACGTCTCGTAGCTTTCCTGACCCAGGGTCGCTACGCTATGTAAGCTAGAGTTAGCTTAGCATTCAACGACAAGCAACTTGAGGCCACATCTCCAGAATGTGCACCCAAGAGAATATGGCATAACATGTGGACCTTCAGAGAAACAGCCCGTCTGGATACGTATTTTGCGCCGTCCGCCACAAGTTCGTTGTCTGCAGCGCGACAGGAGGCCTGCACGCAAACATTGATTTGTTCGTATGCAAGGACATGAGGGCTTCAGGGAGTTCTGTGAAGCACTGGAACCGAGGAACCTTATCCCTGATCAGCACAGCATGTGTTTATTGTTGCCGTTCATTTAAACCGCTATGCGCGACCGACGGTGCGGGGGGGGGGGGGGGGGGGGGAGTGAACACCTAAACTGAAGAATTTTGTATTTACACATATATTTGAATCTGTTCGAATATATGTGTTTTTTTAAAGGGAATATTCGAACGTCATTTTTTAGCAATTTTGACAGCCCTAGTGGGCCATACAACCACAACTCCAATTGTGTGAACTCTTTTGACAAGGGCTTATATATAACAGACGTTTTTCTATATGTAAAAGTCCAGCCCTAATTAAATTCCCCCCATTGTAGAAACCCACTGACAGTGAAACGACCGGTGAAGGAACAGTCAATGGGAGAGGAGAGAATTGCACGTCACAAACATCTGTTTGAGCCTCCCACTCTGCTGATATTGACAGAGTCCTTCATCAATAAAAAATTATAGAAGGCCAAGATGGCCTCGCAAATGTAGATTGCGCAACTTAGGCTACAAGGTAATGTATTCACGCACAATGATTGAAACACATACATTCATCATCACATTTTCCGGCCACTGCAATGATTCAAATGTGAGATGTGCAGTGAAATTAGGCTCCTTAGATTGTATGAAATAGTCAAATATTCAGAGTCACCCCTAAAAAATACATGACATTACTATCGTCTCCCTCCATCCATCCATCCATCCATCCATTATCAGCCGCTTATACAGGGTCGGGTCGCGGTGGCAGCAGGTTCAGCAGGCCGACCCAGGCTTCCCTCTCACCCGCAACACTTTCCAGCTCATCCTGGGGGATCCCGAGGCGTTCCAAGGCCAGCCGGGAGATATAATCCCTCCAGCGTGTCCTGGGTCTTCCCCGGGGTCTCTATACCTTCAAATCTTCCTTGAGGTGTAGAATCGCTCTTTTACTGAAGTAATAATGAGCATGTCCTCGATGAAACATTCAGAAATTGTGAGCAGCAACTCAAACCTCACTTCACCCCAAAACTCACTTAAATCATTAGAGATTATAGCCTTTTCCGTTCTGTAAACAGAGGACATATGGTTGGTTAGCAGCCTGCCATATGTATAGACTGAGGCATTCTGGACAATTATTCTGATTGGCTGCATTCAGTCTGACAGCCCACTGGGATAAGAAAGCACTGAAAGTGTTCTGAATTTTGCTTCCTTTCCTGCTGTAGATGGTCTGGTGTCTTCACAGAGAAGGAAGTGGAATGACTAAGGCTCCTCTCCATAGCAGTGGATGATTATGTGTCTGATGTGATATTTGACACTGTACAAAACGGCTGAGCAGCAGCAGTGAAAATCGTTATTATCAAGATCATTTATGTGTCAAGGTAAACTGAGACACTGCCTTTTGTTTCTAGAACACTGCTGACTTTAACCACAATGCTGAGATGTCATAGAAATAATAGACTGTAGAAGCAACAGACATTTCTAGATGACCTCCTTCAGTCTGGACTGCTATTTTCGAAAAAGGGCATCTGGTCTGACACTTCTCTGTAGAAGAGAGTTCTGCTCAGGTACAGCCAAAATAAACATCCTTACTCTAAATTATTTTTTGGAAAAAAACATAAATAAGCACACTGACAAGCCTTACTCAAACAGTTATTCAAGACCCGATCTTTGTTTCTCATGGGCAGCACTTGGCCAGATTCCAATCTACAGTCACCCAAATGTGGTCGCACATACAATTTCAGATTTGCCCAGGGGCCCAAGACCAGCAACAGCATTGTCCTCATGGCCCTGGCACTAAACTCATTGATCTGGTCACTAATCCATCTTGCTTGGCTGACACAGCTGCTGTTTAGTTTAGTTTAGTTTGTTTCAGACATTTTCACACATCCACATATGCTGACATTACTGATTATTGACTCTCCATGTTTGTTTAGTTAATGTTATCCTTTAAATAAATGTGTTTATTCATTACCACTATGTTGCAGCCCTTGAGCTGGGTTGTAACAAATGGGCCATCAAGACCAACTCAAGTCTCATGTCTAGTCCTAAATCATTGACGAAAAATCTCAAGTCAAGTGTAATTGCATGTCTCAAGTCTCATGGCAAGTCTTAAGTCATTCAAGTCTCAAGTCATTCAAGACAACTCTCAAATCTCTATCTCAATATAACATTCAGCTTGTTGCTTTACTATCATCTGCCATCTAGGTAGCATGTATTAGCAAATACAAACTGCTGTTGCTGTAGTATGTACAATACGAAAATCAAGTCTATCTTCTCCTCTTTTCTCTGCCTGCTCCTTCACACTCAGCTGAACTGACAACCTTCCCCAGTATCCAATCTCCTTCCATCCATAGACCTACTCCCTTCGTTCTATTGTCGCGGCAGCTATATCACACCTAAATCATTTCCAGTACAGCCAGTCAAGTCAAGCTCAACCATATTCAGAAAAAGGATTCAATTAACATGATAGCTTCATCTGGGTCAAAATAATGAACTCTGCTCTTATTTCTTAACAGAAGGCCTACTGAAGAGGTTGGTATGGATGATTAGGGGGGTGCAAAGGCTACTGTGGCTCAGTGGTGAGCAGGGCCGTCCTTCGATCAGAGGATTGGTGGTTCTATCCCTGGCTCTGCTAGTCATTGTTGATGTGTCTTTTGGCAGGTGGCACTTTAGCCACTGCCATGGGTGTGAATGGGTGAATGATGACAAGTAGTGTTAAAGTGCTTTGAGTGGCCAGTAGACTAGAACATGTCTATACAAGTACATTTACAAAGCTCAGAACTTTGCTATTGGGCAATGGACAATTTTAGTTGCCGAAACGTAAGACGTATCCGTAATCTTGCTTAAGTTTAGTGCATAGAATGAAGAAAAGTGATTTACATTAACAGTGAACAGTTTGTGGATATGTTCAATGTAACTGTTTCCTCTATGTTGATAGAAAAACTGAAACGGCTCGATAGATTGAGTAGAGGTATTAAATTAAGTAAAGGCTGACCCACTAGGCTAATTTGTATACATTAAACATGTCCAGCCTCGATGGCTCAGTTGTAGGCCAGGCTGCAACATCTGCCTTAAACCTGCATTCTTTCTAATGGCCATCAGGGGGTGACTCCTCTAGTCCTCCAGGACTCCTCTAAAAAGATATATGGTTGCATAGAAGTCTATTAGAAAATTATCTGAGGTAATAAATTACCTCAGTAATCATTGTAAACATGAGTTTATGGCTTCAATTGCTAGTTTCACGCTAGTTTCAACACATGATGTACAGTAAATGATGGTCCTATTTAGAGTCAAGGAGACCATAGAGTTTTTGGCTTACAACCCTTTCTCATTGTGTTTTCAGTTTGTGAACGCCTAAAATGTCTTATTCAGCCTTCGTTTTCTCTACTTCGGGTTTTATAAAAACAAGATGGTGACGAACAAGAACCAAGATGGCAATTGACAAAACATCAAACTTAAGGCTTCAAAACCGTAGTCCACAAACCAGTTGGTGACTACATCCATGTTTTGTATACAGTCTTTGTTGTAGACTCTACAAAAGAAAAATCTGTTAGCTGTCAAGCCCAAACAAAAAAAATACCTGAGCTCAGTTCAACAACTGAGTAGAGTTGTTGAACCTATAGTCCTTCCAAATCCACACAGGAAATTCAATCTTTCACCGGAATGTTGGAGCTTGTCCAGTAATTCTTTCCAATGTCATGTAGTAAATAAGGGATTAGTTGGGAAGAGTAAGAGTGAGGAGAGAATGGGTGATAAAGAGAAAAACAGAACAGATTTTGTAACTTTATTTTCTATTCTCTAAATGATTTTAAGTCATCTTGTGTTGTCTTTTTTCATTCCTCTAATCCCTATGATGTTTTGTTTCAATCCTGACCAACAAGAGTATCAGAATTAATTTGTTGGATAAGAGCATTTAGAAAGACAGATGGAAAAATTCAACTCATTCTCTCCAGGTCTTAAAAGAAGTCATGGCCTTGACATTGCATTGGATAGAAACAAGTTAATACCGTAAAACTAATAAGACCTGCTGCATTTCTACAACATGAGCTGTATATTAGGAAGACATGAGGCCTGGAAGATTGATACCATGCACACACGCACACACACACACCTGTCCTCACTTTGGAAGGCAAAGGTTACACAGTATGCTTTTTAATCAAGCTGGATCAAGGGCATTTCTGCCATGGTGCTCTTTGAAATGTTGTCTTCGGGTTAAGATCCAGCCCAACATGCACACACACTCTGTTGTTACCTGGTAACCTTTTCTTGCTAATTATTTTATCTCGGTACATCTCCCAACAGTGTTACCCACAGGGCCCAGTGTGGCCCTTCAAGGGATAAGGACCGGAGACTAAAACTCAAGGTTATCAATAGAACAATAAATATAGCTTGATTAATTCTGTTTCTTTTTCATTTTGATTCTAGAATTCCTACAGAAGCTGATGAATGATTGAATATGCATGAAAACACACACCAATAGCAGAGATTGGTCTCGGGTCAAGAGCCAGAAGCAGGTGCGGTAACTCAGCCATCTTTCTCTCTACACTGAAATGCCACATTCAGCATAAACTCTGTCCATCAACAATGTGTACAGTCAGAAAAATCAAAAGTAGATCATAGACTCCAACACAATTCATATGAGACAGAGGAAGCAGAATCACACAACTATGGCACAGTCTTCAGGATCAATTTAGGGTTAAGTGTCTTGCCAAAACAGACTTGGACATGACGACCAATCTTTTGATTGTAAGATATCCTGCTATACCTCTCAGCCCCAGCGTCCCTAAAGCACCTTAAATAACTACTGTCTAAAACTTTCTACGCCCTTTTGCCCAGCCTGTCCTGCCCTCACTACAGATATGTCTGAACAAGTCAGTGATGTTTGAACGCATATGGTCAAGAGCTTTTGGAAAATGACATTTGTTGAAAGGCAGTTAAAAACAGACATATTCAATAAACAACAATAGGCCATGAATAAAAGATAAGGCCACCCCAACCTAGAACAATTGGATGAATGCACACAATACCACGTAAGGCACCAAGAAAGGTAAAACATCCCAAAAAAGTATTAATAGTCAAATTTTATTTTGAATGAGGTCCTCCTACTTTTGGAACAGAACCTGGAAGTTCTGGTTTCACTTTGGTTGTCTATCTGTCACATGTGGCTAATAAATGAAAGCTCTTTAATACTCAAAATATATATGTATATACTTGCTTTGTCCCGCCCTCTCTTTCATTATTTTTTGGGTTTTCTGAATACAAATACTGTAATGACTTATGCACTTTCCCATCGAGCTTGAATGAATTGAGTGACTTACATAGTGTTCGATCAACGCCCATCTTAACATGAGCCTATAGTTGTCCTAATCTTGATCCTGTGACACAGGAAAGGCAAATAAAACACACCTGCATGTAGTGTTACAGTGTAAGTCTATGTGCTTAAATCATTGTTTTCAACCTCACCAGGTTCGATTTCAATCCTGTTTAAGAACGATGGAGGAGTTCAAAGCACATGGGAGCTATATCGGATTCAGGTAGACGTTTGCTTTGTGTGGCTGATTGCTGGGCCTGATGAATGTGTTGCTCCCACCACTGCAGCTGTGGTTGAACTTTTCATTAAATATCAGATTTCGGCTGTCAGGAAACTGTTCAATATATGGGCTGCAATGGAGTTTTTTACTGCCCAATAACAGTATAAAGAATATAGTAATAAGAAAAACACATTAAGGATGAAATGTGAAATGTGTTTTAATTGACCAGTAAGTTAACAACAGCATCATTCAGAACACTGGTTGCCTGTAAAACTGGTTTAGAAAAGTAAAGGGTAGCACTTTATAATACGTACACACTATTTAGCATTAGTAAAGCATGAATAAACACTGAATACTTCATTTATAAAGCATTATTCCAACATGCATACTCATTAGTAACTCATTAGTATGCAATTCATAAAGTTATACATGTTTTATTATTGATTAATAACCTTGGGTTTTCATCCTTTATAAATGATGGATTCCCCATTTGTAAATGAAGTATTAAGGACTTATGAAAATGAAATGAAAATGAAAAAATGAAAATCGTTTTTTATTGTCATAGTACATACATACATGAAATTTGTCCTCTGCATTTAACCCATCCTTAATATCTTAAAGAGCAGTGGGCTGCCCTGAGCAGCGCCCGGGGAGCAATTTTAGGGTTCAGTGTCTTGCTCAGGGACACTTCGACATGTGAGCTATGGGGGGACTGGGGATCGAAGCTACCTTGTGGTTGCGGGATGACCACTCATCCCCCTGAGCTACAGCCGCCAAAAATATCTTATTATAGATTATTAATAAGATATTTTGTAAAGTGTTAGTAAATGATTAAAACAAATGCTGCAATTCATGATTAATTCAGGTAGTTACTACTCGTTAGTTAAGTATTAGTTAAGTATGTTCTGTGACCTCACACATTTTTTACAACATCAGCTAGACCCATATGGAATTAGTCCAGACGTAAAACCGAAATCGTAACTATTATTGACCAAACATTGTAATGTGTGCATTTTTGTAGAACAGCTTTAATGTATAGAATGATGTGGCATTGAATATAATTTCTAATTTAATTATATTTAGCAAAGCAATCTTTCTACTGGCATGAAGGAGTATTCTATTTTGATATAATCAAGAAAGTGTGACTGGGAAGACACAATATAGGCCACAGTGCCATGGAAACCAACCAGATATAACAGCAACTGAAACAAGCTGGAAGACACAAGGGAAACTGAAAGGGAGGAGAGGGAGTGATGCGATATGGTCGTGTGGCTGGAGAGTAAAATCAACGAAATGGAATTGAAATTAACTGAAATAAATGTATGGTGTGCAGAGGTGAAAGAACATGCACATTTACTGTACGCACCACCAATGTAAGTAGCACTCACATGTTTCATCACCTTGGAGTGTTTTAGGGTAAGGTTTTGAAAATGCATTTAGGGTACAGCAGCTGGGATTCTCAATATCTCAGAATTACCCAAGAAGATACAGTATGTTCATTTGGACTGAAATCAAAGACTTCTGCAGGGAACAGCCTGGAAAGTGAAACCATAAATAATGACCTGTGCCCTGCTGGTCTTCAGCCCTGTGACCTGTCACTGAAACCCTCTGACTTGCCCAAACACCTTGCATCATCTGAACCAGAGAAGCTCCATTGATCCAGGAGCCACCCCAGAGTCTCCAGGCATTATTAATGGATACATCCACTCATCAATAAATAATCCCTGGCCATCTATAAGTGAGATGGAAGATGCCTACTTAGTGTCAGACTGAGAACTCCCACTTCAGCACAGAGCTGGCTTTCAAACCTGTCCCCCCACATAAATATAGTGCTAACGTGGGCCTGACTGGGTTTGGCAGTTCATCAGGCAAATAGTCACTTTGGTTTGAATCCATCAATGATGTGTTTCTGCAGAATCATTAGGCTAATAAGCGTAATTTGAGTTATCCTGACAGCCGATCCAGCATTGAAATCACTAGAAAAGATCCAACTTTGAGAGTGAGAAAAAGACTGGCCGATATGAAAATGATCAACTAAAGTAATTAAATCCAGTAGAGCTGACATCCAACATAGTGGACCAGGACATTGAAATGACATTTTACATTAAATAAGTTAATATTATAAAAGTAAAAGAAGTAAAGAAACAGAACTCAGCTAATTATAGACCCATTGTCATCCTCCCAGTTGTCTCCAAGATACTGCAAAAAAAAATTAGCTAAACAACTCAAAATATGGCATGGGAGCAGTTTTCTTTGACTTAAAAATGCCTTCAATATGGTTAACAGTGTGCTTGTATCCATACTTCCCAAATGCCTCACAATGGTTTGATTGGTACCTCAGGAGAAGAGTACAATGTGTTAGACAGTAGTGAAAAAGTCTACCCTCATCCCAATAGCTTGGGGATACCCATTGGGGATACCCATTGGTTCGAGGTCCATTGTGATTCTTGTATATCAACGACCAACCTGAGAGTTGTCCTGGGAAGGCTGCCAAATATATGCCGATGTTAGTCATTTATACATTTGCCAAAACTCAAGCAATGCTGCTGACCAGCTGACTGAATCCTTAAATTTTGTATTGCAATGGCTTGAGTCCTCTCTAAATACTGAATGTAAAAAACACATGTTTTCTCTTCTTTTTCTATACCTAAAAGACAATTATTTTTAATGTAGGTATTAAATCATGGTTAAATGAGAACCAACATGGTTCTCATTGTTCCCCTATAGACAGATTATGTACTCTGTATCTTGAATATATTTTTGTGGATGTAATTTGGGATATATTTTGTAGATCTATTTGTATCATTGGTTTATGTATTTGTTGTATTTCTATTTTTGTGTATGTTTTTTCAATTCATTTTGATTTGTATGCCAATTGTTTGTATGTACTACCCCCTGATTCATAAAGATATATATATATATATATATATATAAATGTGTTGTATATGTATGTTTAGTTTTGTAAATCTCATTTGTGCCAATTATGCAAACTTTTATTTAATTACGGACTAAACGGTTATGTAGCCTGTGATGTGAAAAGAGCAGCTCGAAATGACAAAGACAGAGAATTATGAACAGCTCTACATTTTCTGCAGGATTTGTAGATAAGCAACAGTTAGCTAACCATGCTAATTTTATCAGGCCAATAGTGATTTATGTCAGTTTTCCATCGGTTTTCTTGAATTTCTGATTTCAGCTCGTGTTTTGTATATTTTTCTTATTTTTAGACTGTTACTAGCTCATTTTAATTTGAAGCGCAACAGAAACTTTGACTTGATTTATATTGTGATAAATAATTGTGCATGCATTCTTTTTTTCCAGACAGACCAAATGTAAAGTGATTCAATTAACCATTCGCTATCTATCTTTAGAAAATTTGAACTTTCTTGAAAGGAGGAACTTGGTTTAATCTAAAGATTTGAACTTTTACAGCCGTCTGTGTAGCACTTGCTCACTGCCTCCACTTTGTTCACTCTGCATCTGTTAGGCAGCAGGGGTCTGAGCAGAGGGAGACGGATTGAAGTCCTTTCCTGATACGAGCGCATGTCTACCGCATCAGCGCGCACCACACTACCATGAAACGCTCATGAGACATATTTTTCTTTCATTATCCCCTACCTTCTCACTCAGCATCTCAATCTCATCTCTTTTTCTTCCTTTCCTCAGAATGGAATGTGAGCATGGAAAGAAGAGCACAAGAAGCTTGGCCTCTTTTTAACCAAATCTTTAAAACAACGTGGATCACACAGCACACAATAAGCACCCCCTAACCTAATATCAAGGGAGTGTAGCAGCATCATAGTCCTGCTCCTTGTTGGGTAAAGTCAACTGAATTATCACATATAAAAAAAAAAAATAGGAAGACTTTGACATCTGAGAATATTCTGCCAGAGCATGACATAACGCCTCAGATGTTTTCAACTGAAGGTTTTCCTTTTGGCGTCAAGCCTCTTGGTTACCTTGGCGACGTCTGGGTGTCATCCTCACAGACCATCTGTGTTCTTTGCCGTCCAAGAAAGAGGCAGGATGGAAGGGTCAAACACAGACTACCATACTTATCAAAGCAGGCTTGAAAACACACTTCAATTAAAGAGCTGATCATTTAGGAAATCAGTTCAAAATTTAAAATAGTTTTGTCAAACCTCATATGCTGCATTGTTAATACAAAATACAGTATGTACGTGCTTTACAGAACAAACGACATATTTGTGATGTTGCTATTCGGAGAGATTAAGTTGTACTGGGCACATTTAAAAATGTATCTGAAGGCGGTGCTTGAACAAAGGGATGCTGTCATTGAAATCAAAAGAGTTCATCCTCTAGGGAGCATGAACACGCTCAGTAAATGCCAGGTCAAACGGCACACTACATTTCTGACACCTCACCAGAAAATTGATAGCATTCATCTTTTGTTCAAATGCTTCATAGGGTCTAGTTCCTGACACGTGACCTCGTATGGTCATGTCATTACTGTTATCTATGGAAGCAAAGACAGAAGAAATAGGTTGACTTTGACAGTGGATACTGCCCTTCCCATTGCATCTCCCAACGAGAGTCTACATTGGTGTATTTTAGCCGTGATCATGATCTTTCTCAAACCTTAACCAAGAGCAAGAAAGTTTGTCCAAAGTTCAGGAGCTGACAACTTGACAATGCTGCTAGATGAAAGGTCAGAGGTTAACCAAAATCATTAGGATTCATCATCTGGGAAACATTCAATACTACAGAATATGTCAATGTGGCCTCCAGCTCGATATATCAAACAACACATCATGCTTTAGGTGTAAGTGAGAAAAACTAAGTGCAGCTAGTCAGGCAATGATGCTCACTGTTTGTATACATCAAAGCATAGAAAGGGATGCTTGCTATCCTCCAGGATTGTTGGATTGTGGTTAGCCAGTGTGAAAAATGCAGAAAACACAATTGAGAATATTTCTATGTTGTAAATGAGATGTGTGATAACAGCTTATCTTAGTTTGTTTGTTAATCGAGCCATCCCTCATGAGTTGGTTGTGAGTTTAAAACTGTGCCCATCCTGCTGGGTGAATGGTCCATGTAGACGGAACAGGAAATTGGCCTTAATCAGCCGACTGATCAGCTCTGAGTCATGAGCCATTTATAGCCCTGCGTCTGAGCAATGGGAGTATAAGATCAGGTGAAATGCAATGTCTAGGTATTGAGTCTCAATATTAATTTAGTATCAACCCAAATGTGTCACTAGCACAGAGCATTGAAAACTGTCAAGTACCAAAAGCCACATCACATGTGTTATTCTGACCATTTTACAGCATTCAAGTAAAGTTATTGTTTGGCTGCTAGTGTTTGTTGAACTTGTTCAGTTTGTCTTCTCTACTGACATTAACCGTACATTTCTAAGTAAGGTTTAAAAAAAACATGATGCCAGAGTGCAACACTTGTCTTACATGATTCTGTAAAACTCTGGATAACGTTCAGTGCAAATGTTTTGCTTTATATTCAGTTTCAATGTTGTTTAATATTTAATGGAAAACATTTCTTACATTCAATGCCAGCTATTTATTTTGCACATTCAATGTTAACGTTTTCTATTAACATACAATACAGTTAACTATTGTCTACTGCCAGTGTGTCATTTTCAGTCATGTTCAATGTCTGTTTTTTATATTAACTCCAATACCAATGTCCAGTAGCGTGGTTTTTATAATACATTGGTTTTACTCTGGTCTTCTGCAGGAAAGTCAGACATGCTACATGCCCACCACCCAGACCACCACCACCACACGTACTTTCCGCTGTGAGACATAATTCGATAATCTAGTTCCTGCGCTCACAGTGAACATTAGCACTGGACAGTTTGTGAGACATTGTCCAACATGGACTGAATGTCTTGTGTATGACCAGTTCCCAGCCCAACTTCAGTTAAGGCTTCTCAGATACAGCACCATGTGCTTTCTGCTATTGATTGATCACATCATAAATAATAAGCAAACAAAAGCATGACGCATTTTGTATCTTGTCTTTTTATTCCTAGATAACTGTGGCTCAACCGAAAAGCCAATATAACAGATTCTCTGTTATTTTGCTGAATACGACCAAATACGTGTTTTTATCCAAATGAGAAACTGCTGAGTCACAAAAAAAAAAAAAAAAAGGGTTTAAAATCCCTGAACTCTCTGTCTGTTGAAACAAAACACCAATCTGACGGTTCCAAGCTGTCCTCGCCCTGGAGGACAGAAAGACACCAACCTGAAACCGTCCTGCGCTCATCAGAAAATAAAACCTTTATCTTCGTCATGGCCACGGTCTTCCTCAAAATGAAAAAAACATGAAAAAGCATAGACAGTGCTGTGAGGGGAGGTTTAACTGAGGCATTGGAGGATTAATTAACTCAGGGCTTTGATGGAAGAGCCAAGAACACACTGTATTAAATGGAGGCTTTCTACCAACTAAACATCAGCTCAAGTGTGTTTGTGTCCAAATATGAAGGATTGCCACAGCAGACATAAGCAGAGCTCCTCCCTCTGTCAATCACCCTGCACACAGCAAAGAGCAGCTCCTATCGGTCCCCAGATTAGTCTGTATGTGTATTTGTGTGCCTATCTAAGCGTGGGGGAGGAAGCGTATCAATAATTCATCCATTGATTCATAATGCCCACCTGCTGCCAAACGCTTCCTCTGCTTCCACCAACAATTCACTTTTGTATATTCAGCAATACCGACTTGACCCCAAGAGTTCCCTCTTTCCATCTTTCCTTCTCCCTCTCTCCCTCTCCCTCTTTCCCTCTTCTCCCTTTCCCGATCTCCCTCTCTCCCGCTCCTTATGTCTCCCTCTTTCCCACTCTCCCTCTCTCCCTCTTCTCCCTCTTTCCCTCTCTCCCTCTTCCTCTTCTCTCTCTCTCTCCCTCTCTCCCTCTTCTCTCTCTTCCTCTTCTCTCCCTCTCTCCCTCTTCTCTCTCTCCCTCTCTCCCTCTTCTCTCTCTTCCTCTTCTCTCCCTCTCTCCCTCTTCTCCCTCTTTCCCTCTCTCCCTCTTCCTCTTCTCTCTCTCTCCCTCTCTTCCTCTTCTCTCTCTCTCTCCCTCTTTCCCTCTCCCCCTCTCTCCCTCTTTCCCTCTCCCCCTCTCTCCCATTTTCCCTCTCTCCCTCTGCTCTATATAAATTTGTTTTGTGGTGTCACATTTGTTATCGCTACTCTTTCCGGTTTGTAAGTGGACAACTGCTTCCAGTATCATTAATTATTAGTGAGATGACCAATCCCAGTGGAGGAGGTGAGACTGACAGTATGTAAATTGGCACAATGAATATAACTCAGGTCAGTTAACTTGCTTTCTCTGGAGCTTCCAACATCTTCATCAACAGATGGTGTTTGCTGCTGAAGAGTGCGATGAAGACCTATCAGTTGACCTTAAGTTTAAAGATAATCGTATACTGTTCCTATAGTCAAAAACAAACATTCACACTTAAATCACAAGAGAATATGAATTGTCAAAGATAAAACCTGTCTGTGTCACGATTGGGGTGGTAAGGCCAAGACTCGGTACAGAGGAATACTCAGGAATACTAGGCAAAGTCACAAATCAAAGGAAAACCGATATGGAAAACTACAGCTCGGAGGCACACAAGGGGTTCCAACGACAACCTGGCCAATGAATGTGAGGGGTAACCATGTGAGGGGTAACCAGAGGTAGGGGATCAGGAGACACGCACAGGGAAGCAGGGGAAGGGGATGACCAATCAGGAAACACTGGTGAGACCCACACATGGAATAAACAGGTGTTACAGTCTACTGGATCATGTATCACTTAAAATACAATATGTTAAGGTCATGAAGTGTAATATGTTAAAACCCATACACAGCAGCCATTACTGTTGGGAAGATACAGAGTGAATTACTGCAATCAGGAACAAAACACTTCAATGTTGTTGCAGAATCGTTGATGATAACCAGAAAACCAAATGAAGACATGGAAATTGTTGGATTTCTTCACCAAGTCTACGACTTGAAATGTCTCATTTCAGCCTTATTAACACAGCCAGTTTAAACTGATTGGATGTGTTTTAAAAAGACCAATCAGCCATGGACGTCTTTTCTCTCCTGAACTTACTGTCGGACATGTTTGCAACTTAACTGTTACTGATTGCTTAGCCGGGGGATTCATCCAGTAACAGATTTGTATTGCTCTCTGTGAGCTGCAGAACTAAAGGAAAGGGATTTAAGGGAACACCTTGAATCTTTCAGATTCATTTATATGTACATTCTTATTCATTTTTATATATTACCAAGTGTTAGTGACGTGTTGGCTTCACAAACAACTAGTTAGCATATCCTTGGTCTTTTTTTTTAAGGATTCTTTCTGGCATTAAAGCGGCAGACACGCCCTCAGGCAGCAGGCCTTCTGGTCTATGAATGGAGGAGTGGTAATTGCTGTTGTATTTTGTTTTCTATTATTTTGTCTGAGTCTTTGCTGGAAAGTACTCAATACTCTGTGTCTGTCAATTAAAAAGGATGTTTGGTGTTTATCGGAGTGAACTAATTTCGGTGTGTGGTGGTGGAATTGTGGGGGGAGTTTTGGCATTTGACACCCTTTTCTGTCATTTTAAGGTCCTCGCACTCCCTAACCAATGGGAACAAAGTTCTGCAACGTCAACTTCCAGAAATATTCACTTCAAGACTGGCAGCCAATAACAGGTTAATGTACATACATCCCTCTGTTGGCTAAAGAAAAGACTGAATATGTTGGCACTTCTTAGCTGCAATACCAATACCTTCGTTATTCAAATTGTTAGATATTTTTTTATATCTTTGACTGTTAGTCAGACAAAAAAGAAGTCGTAACCTCAGGCTCTAGGAAACATTCTGACATTCTGACATTTGACATTTGTTTAACAAAAAAATTCCTAGCCCTACACATTATGATCATTAAATATAATAAAATATATTGAAATAATAATAATAATAATAATAATAATAATACAAATATTAATGTAATTATTGTTTTAAACCTGTACAGATAATGTCAAGTTATAATATTCTGTGTCTTTATGAACACAAAATGTGTGGCTTCATTGAAAGCTGACACAGAGGCTGAAATAAAAAAAACAGGCGGCAACAATCTGTCATGATGTCTAAAAGACTTCCTATGATGAGGCTGGTAGGAGAAGAACAACCTCCTGAGAGCTGAAGCTGAGTGTGACGTCGCCTACAACAACAGGCACACAAAGAGTGAGCGGACCCACCCTGTCAGCGTGCGAGAACAGCCTCCTCCCACTACTCCCCACCCAGAGGTGTTCACAACAACAACAACAACAACAACAACAACAACACACTGAGAGACGGAGCATAGAGATGGGGGGGGGGGGGGGGGGGGATATTTGGAAGCAACAAGGAGTAATGTATCAAGGGGAAAAGGGTGGAATCAGCAGAGCTCCCTCTGGGAAATAGCTTTACTCCAGTTGTGGAGGTGGAGATGGAGGTGGAGGTGGAGATGGAGGTGGAGATGGAGGTGGAGATGGAGATGGAGGTGGAGATGGAGGTGGAGATGGAGGTGGAGAGCAAAATCAGCATTAGCAGGAATAATACGCTTAATCTGAAGACCACTCCCTGACACCACAAAAAGGAATCACAAACACTCCCTCTTCCTACACTGTTCTCCACCTCCACTAACCTCATCTCTCTCTCTCTCTCTCTCTCTCTCTCTCCAGATCCCTCACACTCCTCATGCTCTCTGAACCATGTGGCTCTCCATCCAGTCATTTACCTTCTTGGGTCTCTTTCTCCTCTGGCCCAGCCCGTTGAGGCGGTCGCTGGGGTCCAGCCTGTAGTGGGATTGGTTGTCCTCGCTCATTCTCTCCCACTTTATTTCCTCCTCTTTTGCTTCTCCTCTATATCCACTCTTCTCGTCTCTCTCTCCTCCTCAGTGAAACGAAGCGAGCCGACCTCTCTCCTCTCTGGTCCTCACTCTCTGACTGTTGTGGAGTGCCGAGCCAGGCAGAAGGGAGGGGGAGTGGTCGGCCAGGGGGAGGAGAGAAGGAGGAGGGAGGAGCACAATGGTGTTGCTATGGCAGCAGCTGCCGCCAGTGTTTATCTGGAAACCTCGCTGGCGAACCAAAATAGTCGCGACACACACACACACACACACACGTGGTTGTGGTTGTGTGTGTGTGTGTGTGTGTGTGTGTGTGTGTGTGTGTGTGTGTGTGTGTGTGTGTGTGTGTGTGTGTGTGTGTGTGTGTGTGTGTATGTGTGTGTGTTTGTGTGTGCGCGTTTGAGCAGCTTCTAGTTTTCTTGATTATTTTTTCTTGATTATTTGTTTCAAACATAACAGTAGTAAATTAAACAAACACCAAAAAGAAACAACTGTGGAGATGTGAAGGAGAAAAATGCTAAACTCATATATATATATATATATATATATATATATATATATATATATATATAGGACAGTTGAATTGTGTTTTAAACATGTAAAATGATATGCTCTTGTAAGGTTAGGTGTATGCCGTTATTTTTGCAATGTCACATCAGTGGGTCTGGTATCGCTTCTTGGGAGTACGAGGACTTGGAGAGTGAGGAAGAGCTCCTGATGAAGAGTTCAGGCCACATTTTTTAGGGCTGCTGGGGTTCAGTCCTTTTATGTTGAGTGCGGTGATTTGATTAGGAAAAAGTATTAGTATCAAACGAGGAAGCGACACTGTGCTGCATACACAAGTCATACAGCCAACTTAGCCAAACATAAACCACCAACCAACCTGTGTGTGTGTGTGTGTGTGTGTGTGTGTGTGTGTGTGTGTGTGTGTGTGTGTGTGTGTGTGTGTGTGTGTGTGTGTGTGTGTGTGTGTGTGTGGTTTCTCATCTTATTTTAGTCTAATAAAGGATCCGCTGGTTCACTGATCAGTGTTTGTTCGGTCTGTTCAAATCAAAAGCAGGTGTGGAATTATTTTAATTAATTTCAGCTCCAATGGTAATATTTACAGAAGGTTGAATGAATACGTTAATAATTTATTGTGATATAGTGTGAACATCTGATACTGGCCCATCTCCAGTTGGATTTTCCATATTTGCATTTACTTTAATAAAATGTGCAGTGGTGCATGCAAGTAAAGATGAAGTCACAAAGTTTGAAGCGATGTGATGCACGAATCATAAAAATGAATTGCTGGAACAATACTGAATTTTCAACGAGATTTTACATAATAACAGTGCAGGAAAATGTTTAAAATGACTGTGATTATTACTAATCCCTGTGAATGTGATAGCATGTGATTGGATTTAAAAGACTACAGAGATGTGAGGCAACAGCGTTGGCCAAGCGGAGTCTCGTGATACGGGTTTCCCTCCTCACATGTGAACCAGAAGCCACGTGTTTGGATACCTCCTCCAGAGATCCAGTCAATAAACGTCCACACAGTGAGGATTACACACCAGATCCACAGCGCCCTGCTAGTCTTTGTTGTCTGAAGGCAGCCAGGACTTAAATCCATGTACCCCCGCCACACACACACACACATACACACATACACACCTGCTCCTGTCAGCTGCTGTGTGTGTGTGTGTGTGTGTGTGTGTGTGTGTGTGTGTGTGTGTGTGTGTGTGTGTGTGTGTGTGTGTGTGTGTGTGTGTGTGTGTGTGTGTGTGTGTGTGTTAAGGTGACTATAAGGGACAGACAGACCCTCTCTCCTCTTGGAGGACAGCCAGGAGAGATCAGTTTTCTGTCACGAGTCCACGTCCCCCCAATGCGCCCCCCCACCTCCATGCCAGACATTTCAACTAGACCTCAGATATGACATCTGAAACAACTAAATAAATACAACCAAATATTTTTGATTTGTCATATTTCATGTAAATGTTTTTCCAGCATTGAATCAGAATCAGAATCAGAATCAGAAACTGTTTATTAGCCAGGAATGTTTTCACACAAACGAGGAATTTTTTGAGGCGGAAGGTGCATACATTGGACATGGACATGGGACGTTAGACGAGACAAACAACAATCAACAATCAACGATAACAACAGTGCAATTGGTATTAAAATAAGTGTAAGATAAGAAGATAAGAAGTGTAAGATAAGAAGTGCTCAGACAACTCAAAGGTCAAATCTGACTAAACTATTAAGTTTGAAAATCTACCAATTCCATTACAGTCCTGCCATGTAGTATGCAGCATATTGCCTCTACACGGGATACAATAAAAACACCTAATCTGTGAAATAAATGTAACTTTGGTTCAGAGTAACTATGTTTTAGCTACTTTCAGATGATGACTTTCTTTTGACCAAACCTTTGGACCATATAACACAAATATCATGATCTTTAACGACGACTGCCATGAACTCTATTAAGCATATTCATTATACCCAGACAATGGACACCCAATGAGACATCTGATGCCGGCCTCTAGTACTCATATTTAGCCCTCCAAGATATCTGAACATTTACCAGGCAGATTTTCTGGGGATATCTATGGCCCTAAATTGAGTTTCTTCTAGCTCTACCTTTAGGGCATAATGTCTACCTCTACACATATACAGTATATGTGAAAAAAATCTATATCTATTGAACACCAATCAATGGATAACCATGACCATGGTCATTTATCAAGGAAAATGTCAAACATTCTGAATTTCTTATATCAATGTAGATATCTTTTTAAGTGTTTACCACTATTGGTCAGAAAAACAACCACTGAAGCTGTCGCTTTGGATTATGGGAATATATTGATCATATCTTCCCCTTCTAGTGGTTGATACCTTTAATAAATTATGTTAATTGCAGCCCTACAACCAACTCTCCAAACCTGCATCCTTTCAGCTGCAAATGTGCCACGACCATGTCTACTACCAGACCAGACCCAGCAAGCTATGAAATGTCATTACCATCGTACAGGGGCATACAGTATGTTAATTGTACACCTTATTAGCTCGACACCATCTGCACCATAACATTAACATCTTCCTGGGGTCTTACAGAAGGAAACATTCAGGCACTGCTCTGTAGCTGAACTGTACACTGCCACACTATAATCACACTGTAGAAAACAATATCAAGCCTACTTTTACAACATGTATCATCCTTTCATTCAGTCACATGAGGCTGATCATTCCTGAGTGTTGGTTCTTAAAACATGTTTCCTTGTGTCCTCTCTCCTCACATGGTTTCCTTGTCTCTCCATGCATCTCTGGTGGGAGGGACTAGGACTAGGAAAAGACGCAAGTGAGGGAAATGGGGAGCAGTTAAGAGACTTGGGAGGAGTGGCAGAAGAGATGAGAAGCTGAACTGTGTCAGGGTCGTTCAAATCAAAAAGGTGTCAAGGTGTCATGGGAGATGAGTCTAAAGGCAGAGCTCTCAATTTTACCGGTTGATCTCTGTCAAATCCTCACCTATGGCCATGAGCTCTGGGTAATGACTAAAAGAACGAGATACAAGCGGTCCAAATGGCATGTCATAGCAGGGTGGCTGGGATTACTCAAGGACAGGTTGAGGAGCGTAGACCTCCAGAAGGAGCTCGAAGTAGAAACACTGTTAATTTGTACTGAAAGGAATCGCTTGGGAATTGCTTTCTGGGCACATCCCACTGGAACATGTGGCCCTGGAAACAACTCAGGAATCTACAGGAAGGGCTTAAGGATGAGGCTAAAAAGGCTTAAATGGCTGCATGGATGGGATAGATGTCTAAAGTTATTACATGGAAAGGTGTCCAGCAATTTTTAAAACAACCAGAGATCATGGTGTTTTAAAAACAATAAGGACTTATCCTCTGGGACCTTGAATACCGAGACTGTTAGTAAACTTGCCGGTCAATAAATAGCACACATTTCATAGGTCTACACAGCCTGCACTCATGACGCAACAAACAACCACAACCTCGTGCAGATTCCATAGAAATCATGCATTTTGTCACAATGACCTTGTTATCAATGAGAGCACCTGATCCGATGGTGACGTCACAATATTGCCACTTACAAGAGGCATGTGGTCACTGTAGATGAAGAACTCCTTCTGGCCTTTTCCCTCCTTTATGTAGCAGAGGACAGTTTTATGGCATTCCTCCTGCTGCTGGAAAATAGCTTTATTTCTTAATGCTGCATCAAAGCAGAAGTCAACCACTGAAGCATTATAAGAAAAAACATGTGTATCGGCAAATTATTTTGCCTACAAAACTCATGACTGTGTAACACATGACAGAACACTGTATGTGTATGCTCACTCGGACATGTATGTGTAATCCTTGAAGATTTAATGGTTTGTTATGGAAGACATAGCAATACGTTTGTGCGAGCAAACAATTATTTTCTAATGAGACAGCAATTGTTCGTCCTTCTGGCTGATGTTTGCCAAAACAACCAGACATTTTCTGTCAAAGACGGGCAACCTCCCTGATCTTCAGGGAATTCAACTATTCAAGTGGATAGACTAGAAGTCTATGAGAAAAAGAGGCAGTGCATGCTTTAGGGCGGGGCTAGCTTGTGATTGGGTTGCTACCCCAGCATTGGTCTGGGAAGTCTTTCACTGTTCATTGTAACGTTTTGGTCGGCTAAACGTGTTATTCAGCATTCATTTGACCTTAGCTCCACCCCTCTCATATCACTTCTGGTTGCTAAAAATCAAGATGGCGACGGAAAAAACGCAGAACTAGAGGATTCAAAACTGTAGTCCACAAACCCAAGGGGGACGTCCTGGGGACAACGTCACTTCTTATAGTCTAAGATTTACAAACCTGCATCTCAAACAGACTTTGTGCATCATGTATTTAGGCTTGAAGATTTTCAGTATGTGTGATATCTGTCAGTGTGATGAGATCCAGTGTGTTGTGTGAGCAATAATGATCACTATGGAGTTACACACACACACACTCATTGGCTAATAATCTGGAACGATGCTGAGAGTTTAACCAAGTAAACGAACATCAGCTGGAGCATGTGTGTGTGTGTGTGTGTGTGTGTGTGTGTGTGTGTGTGTGTGTGTGTGTGTGTGTGTGTGTGTGTGTGTGTGTGTGTGTGCTAAAGCCAAAACAAGGGGATTCTCTGTTCTACTCCTATTAAATCAAAACACAAAGAGGAAACCAAGAATCTTCACTTTATGACCCGCAGAAGAAAAAGTCTTTTCAAACGGTTTCGCATACCAACTCTGGACACACACACACGCACACACGCACACATCCACTCACACTCACAGAGAGACCTCAGTGGCATTGACCTGGCCTGACACCACTTCCATTAAGATGGAAGACAAAAGGAACTCTGCATTCCACAGAGCCACTGAACGCCTCCCAACACACACATACACACACACACACACACACACACACACACACACACACACACACACACACACACACACACACACACACACACACACTAGCAATCAAAGTGATTTAGCAGCTAACGGCTCAGAGTTCTATAAGCAGGGACTTTGACACTTTAACAAGAGCTTGAGACAAATATGCAGCGACATGCAGGGAAGAGAGAGAGAGAGAGAAGTTAAAGTCAAAAGACAGATTCAAGTCAAAAACAGAAAAATAAAACATGGAAGGAAAAACCCCAAATGAACTTTTTCTAGTAATATCAGTGGATCTCTCGCTTCCGGTCCTCTCCTTCAGTAACACTTGGAGTATTCTTCCATTGAGCAGGGAGGACAGACCATGATTAAGCACAAGTGTGGATCACCAAAAGGGCAAGTGGGGCAAACGGCCCAGGGCCGCGGACCATAAAGGCCCTGGTAAACTGTTGTTTGAGTCCAGTCTCACAAGGAGTTACACTCATATTACACAATTCTGCAGGTTCTTGTGTGTTTTTGTAGCATACCACATTTTTGCAAAGGGACAAAACCAGTCAGCTGGCTCAGACCCAGAACCCTCTCCACATTCATCCAAATGCATAACAACATGACAGCAACGTCTCTGTTGAGCCCCAAAGTCCAACAGAAGTGAGTCAATGACACATTGCGACAACATTTTGTGTCTTTTGATCTCATCACCAGACCTTCAGAGGACAAGTTGCATGTTGGAGATAAAAGTTTAACATAAATTCAGTGTCTTTGGTATTATATAACATTTGCTTTCTATAACGCTTTGTTTCACGCTTTAATTCATTAATTCATTTTCAAGTACATTTTAAACTTCCATAAATATAACTACCTACTACTGTATAAAAATCTATCAACATCACAGCACCATAAACTACATCCTGCAGAATTACCCTCATCAACACCTCTCCACAAAACAAACTGAACATTAGGAACGGGAGAGCGGGAAGCAGAGCGGGAAGCAGAGCCGACGCAGCGACGCAGCCCGGGAAGGACAAGGCGGGTGCGCTCAGGGGCGTGGCCGGAGAGTGCACAGCAGACAGCCAATACGAGCATAACTGAAACGAATAAAAAGCATTAAGAACCGCAACTTCAAGCGTGTTGCCCTCTTTGTGCTGCCCGAGACTAATGGAGGATCGTTATTATGAGATTTCAAACATTTAATGTGACCGTGTCTTCATATTTACCTTAATAACAATCTTTCCCAAAGCAAACATCTTCATGAATTGATATTTTCTAATAACATTTAGATAAATTACTTAATTTTGTATAAAAGGGTTTCCCAGAGAAGTATCAATATATTTAGTTCAGTCTCACCATCAATTCAATCTCAATTCAATTAATTTTGTATAGCCTAAAATCACAAATCACAATTTTGCCTCAGGTGGCTTTACAATGTGTATGACCTAACATCCCAGCAGCTGTCTGAGACAAATGACAACAATTCTGCATCCCCCATAACAACTAAAAAACAAGCCTCTTTGGGCATTTATACATGTGCAAAGATACAGTTAGCAACGATTTGGTGCAGAAAGCTGAGGCCTGTTCGGGAGTTATTCAACCCCCAGGTAGTCAAAATCATCTACTAACAAGTAATTTGATTTGTCACACCTCGACCATAATGTAGCTGCTGTGTGGAGACATTCAGGTAATAATGGAAAAAGGGAAAAAAATTGAACAAAACGTTGCCTTTGAACGTAATCCAGACTATTACAAATGCATTGTTGTGGTCAATAGATTGGACCTTCTAATGCCTGGGGTCAGGATGAAGTAGGAGCACATGAGATGTTTGTACCCCAGGGTCACTTCATCCCGACTCTGCATGTGATCAAGGATTTAGGGAAATGAACCATTGTATATGGAGCAATTCATTTTCTGATGTGAAGGCATGGCACTTGTTTTATAGTCCACAGTCATCAGGTCCACAGTTGGTGAAGGATAGGATGAGGAAACCGCCTTGGTGAATTGGTGACCTGGTTCATTAAAGCAGCAAAATCTTCCTGTTCTGCATTTCAAAGCCCAACCTGCTCTTTGTGTCCGCGCCCTTTGTACCCCTCAGTGAGCCACGCGCCCCGTCAGCTGGCTGCCTGCCTGGCAGAGAGAGGGGGGGCGGGGCATCTGGCCAAGCGCCAGGTTCTCTGAATATTTGATGAGGGGTAGGGGGCGTATCAAAAGAGGGGTGAATGAGGAGGAAAATGAATTGGAGGGAGATTATCGGGAGGAAAAGAGCAGTAAAGTAAAAAACACAACCCTGGATCTATAATCTTCAGATAACCTTCTGTATACACGTACATTCAGGTGAGCAGGCACTACTAAGATGTAATAAAGATTGAAGCCCTTTCCTTCATTTACAAGTGTATGTTAAAGTGACGAGTGTTTAAGTTAAAAGTGTATGTTAAGTGGCATGAGTGTTTAAATATGAAGTGTGCAGAGGAGTGACCGGTAAGGAGAAAGAAAGAAGAGAAAAATTAAAATTAAAATAAGAATACAAATTAAAAATTAAAATTAAAATAACTGGGGGTGACAGAGTCAGTCAGTGGGGGACCCGGGCCCTGTTGATGAGCCTGACTGCCGACGGGAAGAAACTGTTTGTGTGGCGTGAGGTGTTGGTCCTGATGGACCTCAGCCTCCTGCCAGAGGGGAGGGACTCGAACAGGTTATGTCCAGGGTGAGAGGGGTCAGCTGCAATCTTCCTAGCTCGCCTCAGAGTCCTGGAGCACATTGAGATGGGCCTCCTACCTCCGATCCAAACCCATCTTCAAAGACTTCCTTCATGTTGACCTCAACTAAATGCATGTAGAGTTTCATGACTGCGTCTTGCACCTGTTGTGTCACAAAATCAATCCACATACAGGCAGAAATGTAAACGCCTGGCGAAGTGCTCTAGGTACAGAAGGTGTCCCCAGGACGTATGAATTACAACAATTCTTAAAGTATTTATTTAAATCATCATGCGTGAAATAAGAACGCCATTCTTATTCTTCCTGCAACATTAACGGAGAACACTCCAGGTATCACATGTGAGGAGACTGTCACTAAGGTGGATGGATCAAACAAACACAGAAGACCGGTTTTTGAGACCGGTGTCACAAAGAGGATTTAATGAAATGTGTAATAAAAAACAAGGAAATGTTGGAAATTACATGCTATTTATACGCCTTCCCATGAGATCATGTTGGAAAACAATAGCAGCCACATGCTGTTGCAGCTGGTAAGTATAAAGTTGCTTCTGGTTCTAAGTAACACCAGCAGCAGGGCTTGATGGGTAGCAGTATCGGTCACTCGCTTGATTAGCTCCTATGAACTTTTGAACAGATATTCATGGTCCCCAGAGGATGACCGATGGCTTATGACCAAATACCTGCAAAACTGCCTTGGCTGCACTTGGTTTATTTTACTAATTAGGATATGTTAGCATGCTAAAAAGTATGGTGACCATGGTAAACATTACCGGCTAAACATTAGCATGTTAGCATTGTCATTGGGAGCATTTATTCCTGCAAACATTAGCATTTAGCTCATACCACCGCGGTGCCCAAGTACAACCTGCTAGCATGGATAGACTCAACCATGATGTAATATAAGAACTGGATACCTGACTGGATACATGAGCCCAAGACGATCTCTATGCTATCATGAGAGTTGCTCGCCTGGTGCATATGTCAAGTTTTCTAGCTTCCAGGTTTACTTCCGGGATCAGTATCGCTCCGACCATAGACTTTATTATATATATTATTATTATTATTATTATTATTATTATTATTATTATTATTATTATTTATTTGTATTGATTAGTGGAGCTTTCTGCTTATTCTATGGACCAATGTCATAGTTAAAGAACAATGAAACATAAATCAAATGTGATTCTATTCTCACACTGATTTACTTTACTTTATTTTACTTAAATCTCACAGATGTTACAGTTGTTTGGTACAACTCTAGAACTCAACAACGTAGTCATTTGAACTGGATGTAAAACACTGTAGTTCTATACAGTATGCTTTACATCACCACCCAAGCTGTTTACATACACTGTTTGTACTGTAATTTGTATATAATCCACATAATCAATTCATATGTAATCCACGTAATGGTGAGCCAGGTGGTGTAGTATAAAGAGCAATAAAGCCCACAGAGGAGGTCTGGGTGGATGGGTTTTCACCCAGGAGACCGCTGTTTGTGTCCCGAGTGAAACCAGAAGTCAAAGGTGATATTTGTTACATAACTTCCGTACTTTTTTAGTTATATTAACCCAAAGCACAATCTTTTTCTAACCCCAACCAGGTAGTTTCGTTGCCCAAACAGGTTCTGCACCACAGGGGCTTGCACAGGCGTATGATCGCTCATGTTGCTGGACGTTCATAGGAAAACACAGAAAAGAAAAAAAGACATGTAATACAAACTCTTGTATGAGTATAAGTTGCAACGACCCACTCACACTAAGTGAATGAGACAGAGAATGACTATCAGCTGCAGGCTCTAATGAGGCTATTGGCAGCTGCTGGTGAGCGGGACAGGACGGTGGCTAAAAGAAGCGATGAGGGATTGATCGGGCGAACAGGCTGATCCATAGCGTGACCATGTGACATCGCAGCTGGAACTGATGACGTAGGGACAGATTGGACATCTATTGAACCTTCTCAGAGCACATGAAGGAGACAGTGATGATCAGGATATCTGTGTCTGTAATTCATATTTAATGGTTTTGATTAAGAGGGTTGCAAATAAGAACATGTATAGACAGCAAAGTAAAATGTCAGTGCTCTCTGTTTTGTTAACAAAATTGGAAATGAGCTGACTACAATCAGGAACGTGTTATATGACCCTTTGGGTAACTTTAGTGAACTCAAGTTGTTAAATGTTGAATGTCTGAGGTCAAAGTTTCCATTCAGGTGCAAACATTTTGTCGTAAAGGTTGTTTCTATAAATACTTTCCATGGGACGTTGCAGAAGTATCTTTCAAGCCCTGCGCCCTGTGCACGCCGTGGTTAGAAATAAGAGCCAAAAGCAAACCTGGTCCCTCTGACTGTATCTGCAAATGTAGCTTTGGAGAAGCTTTGAGTTCAGAAGAAAGACTGCATGGAAAGTCCTCAGTGGCACACCAACTAAACTGTTCTGTGTATCTGCAGTGCATGTGTTTCATGTGTCTCCACCTGGACTCCTGCCGAGCCACTTCCTCCCAGGCCCGCAGAAACAGCGTTGCTATAGTAATTGTATCTAAGTGAATAACCATAGCAACCGTAGAGATGCTTTTGATGGCACAGTGGTAACTACTGGTTGGGATCAAACAGGCCTGATGTGGTTTGAGGAGGATGAGGAAAGGGAACAGACGAAAGCAGTGAATGGAGAGGCGGAACAGCAAGATGAAAAGACAAAGCACGGAGAGGAGCGAGGAAAGGAGGAGGTTGGAAATAACAAGTAAAGAAGGAAGAAAGGAAGGAAAAGCAAAGTGGAAATGAACAAAAAATAAGTTATTCTCTGAAGGCACTGCCACCCTTTCCAAATCCCTCTGGTCTAATAATGGCCTCCCTGTCGGGGAGCAGCACCTGGAGGTGGTGATAAGTATGCTGTGTTTCATTTAATACAGAGCCTAATTAGAGGCAATGGCTTACAAAGGACATCATTCTCTTCCAAGTGACTTTGAAAGCGGCCCATTCGCCCCGGGAAAAAACGTTGTCGATGTCCGTTTCTGCAAATCACGTGACAAGTTGAAAATAGACCTTCTGAACCGAAAATAAATGTAATAAATATGTTTCATACCAGCCTCATATCGCGCATGCATGCAGAGTTGCCCCCTGGTGGACTTTAGAGAGAATACAAGTTTAAGACATCTTTAAGGCATCTTCTTCACTCTTCAGAACAAGGGGTTGCTGCCTGGTTTATTTAACCAATGGATCAAATGTATAATGTGAAAGGTGTCACAGTGAGGAATCATCAGATCTCTGCAATTCAATTCAACTTTTCTGCATCTTTCAGCTCATTTTCTTTTTAAAATCTTTACTGTTTTTTCCACTTCCTTATCTGTAACAAGTGCAGTCTAAAAAGCATATACACCACTCTGTCCCTCATAGTATTGGGCAAGTGGTAAATGGTGTTTGTTAAAGGAAGATAAAAAGGAATCGGCAATATTATAAATATACGCTATACAAATGGAGTGAACCGCAGGACATATGATGAGCAGGCTTATGATGAGTTGGGGTCATTTTGAAAGGTGTGGATTCTCTTACTGTGTGGATCCAGCTTCCCTTCAGCTCTATGGCGGTTCCCTTTGCTGTCTGCCAGTGTCGGTCTTGATACTACCACCGGATGGCACCAAAGTGAAACATCTGGTGGCTTTGTTTTATTTGAATCAGACCTTCTATTTCCAGGTTAGTTCTTTGTTATTCCTCTGAACAGTGTTGTGTCTGTACTGAGATTCAGAGACAGCTTGTGGCCCCTCGTGTGATGTTCTTAAAGATGTTTAATCCTCACTGCCCCTGCACCCTTAATGTCCTAAAATCCAAATCCACAATCTGCCATACAGCCATGTGTTACTGTGCTCACAAACATGATCCATACTCACAAAGCTAAAATATATATTTGGGCCTTGAGCCAAATCTGCACTGCAATGTCTTAGAGCTCTCAGCTTGGACAATCAAACATAATAAGATAAGAGGGGGAAAAAGTATCCATTTTGTATTTATCATCGAGATCAGATTTCTCATTCATATGTCAGACCGGGGGGGGGGGGGGGGGGTCCCGTCTCCAAGCGAACCCTTGGCTAGGTGTATGTCTGTTGTCACGGCAACGTGGCAAATTGGAAAGCTGGAGAGGAAAATAGCGCTGGAGTCGAAGGGGCCGGAGGCTGATGTGGAGACGACAAAGACAGGCGTGGCTGCAGACCTTCTGTCCGCTGAAACATCCACCATTTCATCATCGTTAAAAATGTACATACATGCTCAGACTAAATATGAATGAGCAGCTGAGTAGCAGTGCATATATGAATAAGATGTGTTTTAATACCAATATTGCATTCTCTGCTATAAGACTGAAGAGCCAGATCTTACAAAATGTACAATTAGCTTGAATTTGATTTCTTCTGTTCCTCGCCCTGCTCCACGTATAGAACAGGTTTAGGAGCAGCAGCATGAAGGAAGGAGCCGGTCGGCCTAGTTTACAGAGAGTGAAGAACAGGAAGCCATTGTTTTTCTATGTTCATTAACAGACAAGTATCTGGCAAATAATCAAGTTATTTATCATCTTGTATATTTTATATCATACCTGTATTATATATTAATCTTATAGGCCTGTATAGTAGTGTACATTGCTATATTGTCCCCTAAACATGGTGGCATTCATGTTATTTATTTTTATTTATAATCATTATTGCTAATAGTTATATATTAAAGGCCTAAGGGCATTATTTTTTCAGTTTGGGTTGTTTTCCTCGTGATATTTCATACTATATTATGTTTCGTAATGTTATAAAATAGCCTATACACTGGTGTTCATTGTCAGTGTGGTAGTATCAATTATATTGATACTATTTATGACCAACAATACGCGTTCTGTAATTGCCTCTCATATGCATTAGTTTTCATAGTCTACCTTTGTCATTCACAGGAAACAATAACTAAATGTAAAATAGACTACATTCAAAAAGCATTTGCACAAATACTCAGTCAGTGAGACTGCTTGAGGAAAGTAACGTAGAGTGTTTTGCACCTCAACATATTTAGAGAAGACCGCTCCTTCTGGACCATGTCAAAGTCATTCAAATACAAAACAACTCATACGATGTCTAATTTTCACAACACAACTTTACATATGAGTTAATTTGTTAATGTGAACGTCAACTTGGCCCCCAAGGGTCCATTTGTCTTGCAGCCAGATGAAAAATACAGTGGAACACACTTGTATTGAACATTAGATGCATTAAACCTAGAAATATGTAAAAGTATGTAAAAATATGTACATTCATACATCTTGAATGAAACATATTTCAGCTTTTCATGTAAATTTGTTTAAGGTCAAACTAAAAATATTGCTATTGCGTTTTGTTCCTGCTCTAAATTGTATTTATTTTACCTACATTTCCAGAGTCTTGGAAATGGAAATGATGAAATTGGAAGAATATTGTGTTTATCATTTCCTATGAATTAAATTGAAAGTGAAAAATTTGCTCCCAAATCTGTGCCTTTCTAATTCACCCCATATTTTACAGATCCAACTCTGGCCACCATCAAATCAAATTCCAATTGGTGAATGGCGCCCTCTTCATGATGCTTACTAACATTACATGACGTATAATTACTTCATGTCAAAAATGCAGCTGATCTGTGACGAGTAAACATGGCTCCCAGTAGGGGAGTCAACACAATATGAATGAGGTCATATTGTGTTCAGTGTTCACTGTGTTGTGTCCTCTTCCTCTCCTGACCTTCTCCCCAGCGTTACAGGGGCTGTATAGTATTCCTGGCAGCAGCTCACAGGATCAAAGACACACAGAAGAGGGACGGACATTTACTGCCCCTGTCAAAAATAACACAGCTGACAGTTTTCCATAAATAAAAGTGTGCAGCAGAAATCTGATCAGTGTTTGGAGTGGCAGCCTCTGACCGGCATCAGCTGACACTGAACTGGTGTCAGTGTTAAGACAGAGTCGCTGTCAAACCACCTTTGACTTACTGTTGTACAGGAAAGCCAAGCAGAAACATAAGAGCTGCTATATATCCTATTAAAGGGACACTCCACTGAACTCAAATGTCAGCTTTATTTTTTCCAGAACTACACAAACCTGTAAAAACAGTCGCATGATGTCTTCTGAGGCTCTGGAGAAGCTTTTTTGGAGAAAGTAACCCCTGATGATGTCATCAGCGTTATGGAAGAATCAAAGAAGCTTTTCAGATGAGAGGCAAAATCCTTGCACTGCTTAATACCAACATTACCTGTGTTTCTATTCAAATGTTGTTGTTTTTTATCAAATCTTTTAATAGATTTTCTAGATATGCATATAAAGAAAAAAATTGCACAATACATGTACATAAAGATATACATGCACATGATCATACAAATAATAATAAATACAAATAAAAATAAATAAATAAGGGTATACATATGTATACATACTTGTGTATATACGCACATACACACACATACACCCTCATATTTAGTCAGGTCCATAAATATTATTATTATTAATATAAAATATATTATATTAATATTTAAAAAAAATCAAGATGTGCTTTAAGTGCAGACTTTCAGCTTTAATTTGAGGTCTATTTACATCCAAATCAGGTGAACAGTGTAGGAACTACAACAAATTCAAATGTGGCCACCCTCTTTTTAAGGGACCAAAAGTAATTGGACAAATTAATATGATCATAAATCTAATTGTCACTTTTAATGCTTTGTTGAAAATCCTTTGCAGTCAATGACAGCCTGAAGTCTGGATTCCATAGACATCACCAGACGCTGGGTTTCGTCCCTGGTGATGCTCTGCCAGGCCTCTACTGCAACCGTCTTCAGTTCCTGCTGGTTCTTGGGGCATTTTCCCTTCAGTTTTGTCTTCAGCAAGTGAAATGCATGCTCAATTGGATTCAGGTCAGGTGATTGACTTGGCCATTGCAGAACATTCCACTTCTTGGCCTTAAAAAACTCCTAAGATGTTGCTTTGAATTAGAATGATGGCAGGTGGCACCTTGGATGGTAGCCATGCCTTCAGTGTGTGAATGAGTAAATGATGACATGTAGTGTTGAAGAGCTGTGAGTGGTCAGAAGACTAGAAAAGAGAAGTACAAGGGCAGTCCATTCACCATTTAGCAAGATCTGAGTAGCTATTAGAGCTATGAGACTTTCAGTCTTGTTATAAATATGATATTGGCATCATATATCATTTATTATACTGCATGTCATTTACATTAAAAACACAGACATGCACATGCCGTTTATCAACTGAACATGTGATCTCTCTTTCTATACTTCAAGACTATCACACATTTCCTGTCGCTTCAGCACAATTTCAAAATGGCATTATGAGTTATGTATAAAATCTTGAGAGGAATCTGACTAAGCAAATTAAAGAGGTGATGGAGACTCTCAGTCCAATGCCAATCCATCACGTAAGATAGATACACAGTTACTAGTATTATTAATACAACTGACCTATAAGGCTCCAATTACATAGGAACATGAGATCAGCACCCTGTTGTTATTACCTCAGCAGTACATTTATTATCAAATTAATTATGGATCGTCAAGATTGCACACACATACATAGGACTATATGATGGCTCACTGAGGGCATCTTCATTAAAAATAAATGCATCTGCTTAACGGCTTATCTCAAGAGGAATAGAGCACATGGTGCACATTCCCTCAGCTGTTGGTTAGTCATTGATTTGTTTAAACAAAAGGCAGACAGCATGTTTTAGCAGAGCAGGAGGTTCTACAACGACTTGACATGAACAGACAGAATCTGACACGGTTTCCCTGGTATCACAGTCTCATGGAGTATCTGGTCCAGATAACAGATAAAGGGACCTCTTTGAGGTAAATGAGCCAGGCGGTCAAACCAAAGTAATTCCCTTCGATGCAAACAGAGCTCTCGTTGTAAAGTAGGTCACGCTTTTGATTATGCTCCAGCCTGTTCATCCACTGCCCCATGTTAAGCAATGCTAACACTGCTGCATATGCGTTAGCATTCATGCTTTACCTTCAGTGACGAGAACAAGAAGACTAGAAGCAGGTGTGAAGCTACATGATGAACTGGTGGAGGTCTCTGTTTTGTGTGTCATAGCCATTGTTAGTATTGTTGTTAGTTAGCATTGTTGCTTTGTTGTGTTAGCTTGTGGGAGACTCCAGTGACAAACAGTGGTAGAACACACTCAGACAGGCAGGTAAACAGGCAGATAGCTTATTACAGTCCGACAGACCACAGATACCGTCTTTCTTTCTTTCTTTCTTTCTTTTTATCAGTGCATTTGATTCCTTAATGGTTGACAATGTAATGAGAGTTTTAACAGAAATAAGATTACTAACCCTAACCCTTTATCTACAACTTTGTGGGCTTTCAAATGTCACAGTGTGCTAAGTTTAACCATGTTGCTGTTAAAATGAAGCACAGGTACAGCTGAACTACAGGCAGCCACATACAATGTCATTAAGTCTGCAGTGCAGCATGCAACTTCTAAATATCAGCCATCTATAAACAGCCCTAAACCACAAAGTGTCAGAGGATCTTACAGTTTTCGCATTTTATCATACACAGTCACACACACTCCTTGGGTAGGTAGGTAGGTAGGTAGGTAGGTAGGTGTGTGTGTGTGTGTGTGTGTGTGTGTGTGTGTGTGTGTGTGTGTGTGTGTGTGTGTGTGTGTGTGTGTGTGTGTGTGTGTGTGTGTGTGTGTGTGTTGACAGATCTGGATATGAGACAAAAAAAGGGTAAACAGAGGCTCATTCACTGTCTGCCGATTTATCCTTTACAATGTAAATATGCTCTAACTGCTGAGTCATGCTACAATAAGTGTGCCAGACATCAACTGTAGGTTATGTAAGGGCCTGAGGGGAAGTGTAGTGTCTAGCACAGGGGTGGGCAAACTTTTTGGCTCAGGGGCCACATTGAATTAAAAAATTTGACAGACGGGCCGGGCCAGTATCAGATGGATGGAGAGTGTTTGACAAAGGGGGCGTGGCTTATCGCCGTCGGGTCTCTCCGTGAAAAAGAGCTGTCTTTTCCGGTATCGATTATGGAATAAATAACCACTAGTTTTGCTTTATACTTGTTGTGGAAGTCCCAAACATGTCGGAACATGAAACACCCTTGTGTTTGGGTTCATAATATTATCCGTAGCCGCACACAGCTCGGTGAATTTCTCCGACTCCTCCAGGAACTGCGCCGGTCTTATCTCCGTAAAACGGATACCGATTCTGCCATCCACCTTGGAAATAACCACCAGTTCTGCTTTATACTTGTTGTGTAAACTCCACATACGTCGGAACATCAAACTCCGTGGTGTCTGGGTTCATAATATTATCCGTAGTCCCACAACAGCGTCTGAATGACAGCCGCTGCACACACGAAAAGCCTAAAAGAGCGCTGTGCAATAAATAAGCATGAAGAAACATCAACGCTGGTCTGTTGTGGTCATCGTGCTTCGGGAAACTGAACTTGGGAACGGAGAAGCGCTACAGCGGTCTTTACTATAACTTATAATTATTTAAAATAAAAAACTTTTTTTTAATATATTTTTTTAATAACTTTTTTTTAATATATTTTTTTAATGTTATAATAATTATAATACTCGGCGGGCCGTATATTAATCCGGCCCGCCGAGTATTTTGAGTAGTTTGCCCACCTCTGGTCTAGCATCTACATTCCAGCCAGAAGGCTCCACCCACTCGTCAGGAGAGCATTGAGATCAGGTGTGGGACGAGACTCACCTGATCCTGATCTCCTCATCAGGGAGGTGGACAAAAGGCAAGGAGGGGGTAGGAAATGGAACAGGCGAGACATGCAACAAGAGGAGAAAAGATCTTCACGAGGAGATTAAGCCGGTAAATCGGCTAGCGGCCCGGCTGATTTAGTTAGTTTAGTAAATTGATAGGGATCTGGACGGAGCTACGTTTTCAGTTCTTTTGTGTTTGATTAATTAAAAACCTTTAAAACCTGCAGAACTGACTCTGCCTGTGATTGCTGCGCTGACCTAACTGCTGGGGCCTCCATACTGTCCTGTATTGTATATCAATCGCTCTGTATTTTCAATAATACTATGAACCTAACCTCTCCTGTTATTGATGTATTGTGAGGTTATTGATTGTCTATAAAAGATGGCCTTTTACTCTTATTACATTAATCTACCAATACTATTTGTAATACTACCAATGCTATTTTTAATACAATTCTGACCGCTCTACATTGTTGGCTTTAAAAGACCACACCATAGTTGTTCATTCTGTACACATGACATATATTGTTCTCCCTACAGTTTCTTCCTTTTTTCCCTCTGAAAGGGTTTTTACTACCTTTTTTTTATTTGGGAGTTTTTCCTGATCCGATGTGAGGTCCCAGGACAGGGATGTCGTTTGTGTAGAGATTGTAAAGCCCTCCGAGGCAAATTTGTATTTGTGATTTTGGACTATACAAAATAAATTGAATATCATTGTGTGTTTGTTTCAATATTTTGTTTATTCAGAAGGATTCACATGAACAATACTACTACTACTCCAAAGCACATTGATAACATGTTCTCTAGCCACAGGTTCAGTGCCCAGCATCATGGTACATGTGAAGTCAAACATGATTTTTTAAATTTTATATAAAAAGAAAGAAAAAATGTAAGGTAAATAAAAGTAATTGTATATTAATAAAGCAACCAGGAAGATAAAAATAATCGCAAATTAAATAATAAACAAAGCATTTAATTAAATGTTAGTGCAAGCAACCTGACTCAAGAGGAAAAGGGGCGGAGCTTGTAGGCACCAGAAGCACGGCAGGGCGCACTTCAAAGGTGGGGATTAAACGAACGCCGAGCGGCTAGATCAGGGCCCTATATTTCGTACCTGGCTTACTGAGTTAGCGGGCTAATTGTCAGGATAAGATGACGTAGGTCAGGCTTATTCAGTTTCTCGAAGCAAGCTTAGATAAATCACCATAGCAACACAGCCAAAAATGTAATCCTGCTCCCGGGCAGGCTAACTGAAATTCACTGGATAAGCTGGCCACTCCCACCGGACAAAAAAGGCAGCTCACTTCCTCATTGATGAAGGAGCGATATTAGTTATATTAGTTTTATTGGGAGAGAGTTCTTTGAGATCGCCAAGATCCGTCCTCACATCAGGATGACTTCCTGTACGCGGCGCTATAGATTCTGCAGACAAGGAATCATTTATTTACGAGAGCTTCTCGAGCCGCGGACACTGATCACCACACGGCGCAGCCGATCGGCGTCTCACAGACAGAGACTCTCACCTGCTGCATGCCGCGCTGTTCTTAAGTTTATTTAGCGCTTAAGAAACGTATGGATGTGTTGAAAGCACTCATAATTATATGACAGTGTTATTAGTACACCATACATATCATTATTGTAGAACGTGATTAAGGTGGACTCATGATAAGAATACAGAGAATAACACAATTTCTTTTCACTGCTTCAATTGATTGAATTTCTGATTATGAATAATACATATATACTGATCCGCCCATACACATATTCAAACTCCTAGTTATATAGAAATATACACATACATGTATATACATATAGTACATGATTCATACGCGCATACAGTACATATATCCTCATAAGTATATATTTATTCGTAAATATAATCTGATTGATCTGGGTGATGAAGCACTTAAAATTTGCGGATACATTTTCCCAACACTGACATTTAACTTTCTGATATATTTGCGGCGCTTATGTCTCACAGCAACAACGCGTTTGCTGTGAATGATTAAGGTATTGACTTCCTCATATGTCTTCATGATCATCTCCTGCTTCTCATCGGAGAAATAAAAAGAGGTTCCTCTGAGTTTATTTGCCATTGTACTGTTAGAAGATCGTGGTGTCAGTGCTCGATTATTATCCCTTCTGAAGAGGAGCGGGCACGCGCATTTATCCAGAGGATTGACGTCTGGCTAGAATTAACGAAACCGTTTCAGCGCGGATCAGCCGTGAAGAAACCCAGATAGCCTGATGTCAATCATCTCGCTAATTTAAACTGGAGATTAGGACATTTGCCTGACTTTGTTTAGCCAGGTACGAAAAATAGGGCCCAGAACGCAGCAGAATATCTGCGACAACACAAAGACACCTCCACAAGTCCGGAGAGGCAGCCGGTAAGAGTGGCGAACTTTATAAGTCACGGACTTTGCTGATGATCACTGCCACCGCCAGTTTGATTAGCGCGAGCGCTATATACGTCACGGGGCTCCGCAGCCCATTCACGTGTGGTATAAGTGAAACGTTTGTTGACATGTTGGTGGAGGCACAGCTGGGGGCTATGTGGTGACGTATGTATGTAGACAGAATGCACGGGCGCTGGGTCACGTATTGAAGTGTTTGCTGGCATATTGAAATGTGTGTTTTTTCTGTTTCTTTTTATTTAAAGGTTTTTCACCTCTCACTTATTTGCTATATGGAGCTTTGCTCGACGGGAGCTTGCTTCAGTGAAGCGGAATGAATGACTTGACAAACTGAATCTCAAAAATAAAAGGAGAGATAAAAAAGGAAAAGTTGTTTTTTCATTGGAGTGGAATCCAGTTTAAATCTGTGTAGATGGGTCAATCCCTTTCAAGTGGGGAAATGCAGTAGGTCAGAAGCTGGAACTTGACAGTACAGGTGCTGTTACTGAACCTCAGTGGTGGAAGAAGCATTCAAAGATTGAGAACAGATGTCTGGTAAGATCATTTCTTTCTAACTCCACACATCCAGATCTTAAAAGTAGAAGTCTTCAAACGACACTGACTCAAGTGACATCACGAGGGCATTTTTCAGATTTCACAATGCGCCATTTGACGAAACTACAGTATTTATACTACCACAAATGCAGTAGCACTCCCAAAGTAAACAAAAAATTGAATCAGGCGGCAACTTCCGGTTCTGAAAACTAAAGCCAATGTGGAAGTGACTTAAAGCTGCATTATCTCTAATGTCCACCAGGGGGCGACTCCTCTGGTAGTCTAGAAGTCTATGAGAAAATGGCTCTACTGCTCTCGATTTATTCCCTCAAACATTGTAAACATGAGTTTATGTCTCAATCTCTAGTTTCAAGTCTCCTTCAATACAGAATGATGTTCATTAGTATATCATGGTCCATTAAAACAAAGCAGCTTTAGGGCGGGGCTACTTTGGGATCGACAGATCACTACCACTGCTTTCTGTTTTCATCTTTGAATCGTAACCCTTTCACATTGTGTTTTCAATTCATGCAAGTCAATAACATTTTGTGGCGTGAAAATGTCTTCAGTGTTTGGATGTACTTCGCATTACTCTCTCGTGTCACTTCTGGTTCCAAAAAACCAAGATGGCAACGGCTTGAATCCAAATTTGAGGCTTCAAAATGTCTTTCCACAAACCAATGGGTGATGTTACGGGACTACGTTCACCTTTTATTTACAGTCTATGAATTCAATCTGAAATGTTGTGGAGTAGAAATTTATAGCAGCACAGAAATAAAATGTATGCATGTACTTCAAGATTAGGACTTGAGAAAATCTACTTACAATCCACCAACATTAGAACATCTCGATAAGCAGTTTTGTTATATTGTATACAGGATGTACGTGGTATCATATACAGCATAAGCAACTAAAAGCCCAATGTCTACAGCAGCATGATATAAATGTAGCATATGAGCACTGTTCCCAGAGGCAGAGCGCCTCAACATGACAGTCTGGTGTAAAGTGACTATAATGTAGTGCTTAGCACAGAGTGTGTGCAAGAGGAGGCATGAACACAATAATCTGCTTTCAGAGAATGTAACTAGTGTAGAGCTGGAGACAGTGAGCTGGTGCGGTTAATGTACTCCCTAGACCTCCACAGCTTTAAAAGAAACAATGATATTGGGTTATAGAATTATAAAGTAGACATGGATGAAATATGATAACTACAAAATGCATCTCATCACGTCGTATATTTGATTATCGACTGTACCGGGAATCTTTTATCAGATACAACTGGACTGCAAGGGATTGAAATGATGTCATCCAACTGGTATTATAACTTAAATTACGTGAAGATTACAAGAACATTTTTTGAGTAAACTGTGACTGCATAATTGCAGTCACAGTTACTCTGCAAAAAAATGATCTGATCATCTTTACTGCTTCCATAAAGGCCAAATAGAAAAGCCACTAAATATCAGCTGTCTAAGTTTCCAATTTCCCTCTTTATAAGCTGTTTCTACATAAAGTCTGTTTGTCTTGCCAGCAGTAAAATATTACAGAAGGTTGGCTCATAAATAATGAACCAATAGAAAATTCCTCATGAAGCCAGATTAAAGATAATAAACAAGCATGTTATGAAGGAAATGTTGACCAGTATCAATGAAGTGCTATAAAAGAAAGAATCAGAAAATAATATCTGTTAAAGTTTCTTGTATTTGATCTGTATATGTCCCCTTTGCTACACAACCTTTTTCAAAGAAGTACTACAGCTCAAAAACATCTTTTAATTGAGTCATTTTAATATTAAAGCCGCCCTAATTCATATTTTTATGATAAAGGATCAAATAAATATGTGAAAGGAGTTTCTCAAAATGACGAACCCACAGAGAATGACAACCCCTCAGTCCTGCAGAGCTTCTTAATGTCCGTGAGCTCTTAGTTTTGGTTTGACAGCCCACAACTTTATTGTTTTTGGTTCACTCTCATTCTCACTCGAATATACACACCACTGCACTGGAAGACAACAGTGGCATCAACACACAGGTCAAAGGTCACAGGGTTTCTTTGCCGTCTGCTGCCTTTGTCTCGCTCAGCTTTGGCCTCCCTGACATGACAGATGGACTCCTGCTCCAGAGAGCTCCCACTCTATTTAGAGAGGCTGTTGGGAAATCAGGTGCAAGACAAAAAGTGATTTAGTCAAGCTGAGACCATCTAGTTCCTTTTGGAAGGTTTCATTGAAAGAATCATCAATAGATGGAGCTGTCCTTTCTTCATTTCCTCACATTCTTTCTTGTTCTTTCAAAGCAAAAACTGGGCTGAAGCTGTTGCTTTTATGACTTCACTGGACATAGCATAGCAAATATGTCCTCTATTGGAGGAAGAAAGAAAGTAGGATCAGATTTATTTTCAAATGCCAGACTTTTGATGTCCAAGGTTGGTGACATGTTTACTACTTTGCTTATGTCATATGTCCGCAGATCTTGCCAATTACATTGTAAAAACAGTATCATAATTGACAGAAACCATTGGCCAATTGGCAAAATAAGTAATATATAAGTTGTAACAAACCAGAATTATAATTTTCATTTGAGATTTTCTGTGAGAAAATCTCCTTAAAGTAACAAGAGTTTCATACATACTCTTGACTCCCAAGTGTAATATCTCAGTAAATTGTCACTCCCTGTCTGATCTTCTTAATACATGCATGTGCCTTTGTGATAAAAGCTACTTTGTTATCAGATCTGGAGATTCCCCCTACTATCTAACAGCTCACAATGACGCAGAGCCACAGCTCAGCTCTGCAAACCACACAAGGAAGAGAAGAAAACTCGTTGTCACTGAAGAATATGTCCAAAAATCCTGGGAGGTGGTGTGAGGAATAATATCCGGAGTCCAAAAAGAGTTAAACTAATAATTATTTAATAAAAGAAAGATGACAGAACAGTTTATGCTTCGATCGAGCTCTTTTGCTCCACAGCGAACTCCACAGGCACACAGGTCCGAATCGCTCGCGCAGCAGCCGGAAAAGAGAGTTTTCACAACACGCAGTTAGTTTCTATCTCCCAGTCATGGAGCCTAGAGCCCTTCCTATTGGTTAAAGTCCCATTTTCACACCTTTGGTTGCGGCTTTTACTCGTTCATTGGCCCGCAGCTAAAGTGACTGAGCCAGCCTTCTTCTTCTTCTCCACTTCCTGTTCTTCAGACGAGTTGATCCTTAAAAGTCAATGCTCAGCTCCGCCACCTCAGGCGAACAAGAGAACTACTATTCCTTAAAGCGGCAGTCCATGCAACCTGCAAAATTGTCTAACATCCATTCACACATTAATCATTTTACAGTAATAAAAGTGACCTTCATATGCATACAATTACAAATCCTTCATAATGATATCCCTTACTAATTATCATATTTCTTGCATTGTAATGTACATATAAATAATTTATTTCTACGTTGTACAAGTCCAAATGTGACAAACTAAGCTTAAAAAACACTACATCACCCAGACTGTATTTTTAGAGTGTGGGGTTTTTTCTACTCAACGAGACAAAAACAAGGACACCTTCCTCTAGGGAGAAAATGCCTCCTGCTGATTCATGGCTCCTCTGGGTTACAAATTTAAATTTTACATATCATAGACACAAGGTTTTCAGCAGCAACCATTTGAATTATTTTTGAATTATGGATGACAAGCGTAGATTCATAAGTGACAAGAAGGGTGTCACACTGCTCTGCTGAGTCAGCGCTGATACTTTACCAACAAACAAGCTTCAACTATATTGACATATAATGATTGGGAAAAGCAAAGAGGACGCTGATGGATGGGGTCTTCAGAATGCATTAAGGTAACATCAAAGTGATCCAAGTGTAGTGTTCACTGGAAACCTATAGGAAAATATAGAGCCCACATGGACTAAAAGCTCCACAGTAACACATATATTCTTTCACTGAAGCTGTTGAAAAGTGTTAACGTGAACACTGTCAATACATGGCAGAAAACATTGTAGATGTTATGACATTCTTTTTTTACTTAATGTATATCTGCATGTTCCTGCTTAGGACAAACACTCTGCATATGTATTTGGCGTCCTGTAAGAATAGATGTGAATACAGCAATTGCAGAAATTATGGATGGCATATTGGTTAAAAAAAATCCATAGTGTGGGTTGTGAGTGTAAGAGGGATATAAGAACCATGTTGAAGGGACATTTGTAGCAATAGAATTGTTGAAAAAGATAAAGTGCAACATAAAGAGTTCATACTTTGTCGTGAAACCAAAAGGTGTTTATTTACACAAATTGCTCCGCTAGACATGAACCAAAGTTATATACAAACAATATAGATAAACAAAAAGTTAACTTAACTGACTAAAGGCAACTTAGATTAACATAACCTCACTTGCACACATCTACACAGTAGAGTTATTTCCCCTGTAACAGCCAAAGGTACCTAGTTAAATAGAGCCTCCAATCAGCAGGATCTAGGTGAAACTATTTACTTCCTTAAATATGTTAAGTTAAAAAGCTATCCCTTCTAACCTTCACTTCAGGGCCCCATTCCTCCTAGTTCAACAAAGTCGATCAAATGTCCTATTATCCATCTTAAATTACCGCGATGATTGACGTCAGGCTATGTCGGTTTATCAAAGGCTGATCCGCGCTCAAACAGTCTCGTTAATTCGAACCAGACGTCAGTCATCTGGATAATTGCTCTTCAAAAAGGGGGCGGTGTCGCGCAAAGATTCTATGATCTTCAAATGCTACAATGGCAAATAAGATTAGAGAAAGAACGTCTCTTTTCTCCGCTGACGAGCAGGAGATGATCATGACTACATATGATGAATGTAAGTCCATAATAATGGCAAAGTCTAATGGTGCGTTCCCATCCAAACAAGTTTTAGTCAACACAAATACTGTAGACAGACGAGGGTAACATCTTCCCTATAGTTATCACGGAAGCGATAGGCCTTGCAAGACTAAAAATAAAGCTGTGGAGGAGTAAACAGAATGCACAATTTCTTTGACGGGGAGGATCAGAAAAAAAGAAAGAATGAGGCTACAGAAGTAAATAACACAACCTGTTTACAATATAAGGCCATCCAGTACAAGCCACCTCAGATATAGGCCTCAACAAGGACAGAGAAATTATTTCTAACTATGCTAGTGGTGTGATGGCGATATCTAAAAAACCTTTACAAATATTGCAATGACATTTTCTACTGACATTCATGGTCCCCAGTAGATGATTCCTACTAGGTTTGGTGGTCTCCTGACTTTACCTCTAGCGCCACCAGCAGGTTCACTGGTGAAATGTCTTGATAGTTATTGTAACAATAACCATATAACGTATAGCCATTCATGTTCTACTAGGGATGAACCATTGCCATTATATTTCCCAAAAATGCTCTAATGAATATGCTGTTGCCACTTTCTGGTGACAGGGCAAGTACAACTGTTTAAATGTCATATAGGAGAGAAGACAAGTATTCAGAAGTTTTTTTTTTTTTATTTAGGAAAAAAGAGCTGGCATTGTATAAAAGAACAGTGTTCTGCTCGATGTAAGAAATTCGCAAAATGTGTTGTAACTATTTAATATTTGCATAAAACAACTTTGTACATTTTTATTTTTTAAATGTGTGTCTCACAAACGAGGTATTAGATGTTGATGTATAACTGATTGCAGTAGCCTCCTCTGGTTGAAAGTATTTTCGGTGGACATATTATTGATAGGTAATTGTTTTTCTCAACAAGAGGAGAAGTGAGAGAGAGAAGAGATTCATTATTAGGCTTTGAAATCAGACATTTATTCTAAATCAAAGTGAAAGACAATAACAGTCCTCCAGGCCAGAGACCTCCAACTTGTTTCAAGGATGTTGGTCACAGGTTACATTGCGTAGCATGTAAAGTTGAACAGTGGCATCTTGTTCTGTGTATCTGTCTGTCTTCAACAAGTCAATGGTATTCCCCTGCATTCGACATTCCTTGACTTGTTGTCCTTTCTGCAGCTTTAATGACTTCTTCCAAACTGAACCACAGTGGCAACACAGGCAATTCCACCATCAGTATTTCCAGCAGCAGCAGTCAGCTTATTTCAGTTATAAAGCTTTGTTAAACCCACTGTGGACTACGTTTGCACGTCTGTGGACCGTTTCCTTACTGGCCACAGCTATGGTCAAAGTTTAGTTAGGTTTAGACACAAAACCTACTAGGTTAGATCACAGTCATTTAAAAACATCTACTCATTTAGGTTGGGCACCAACGTTGACCCTTGGTAGGAAACCTGACATGGCCTTGTCAAAGTAGCTTTGCTAACCCATACAACCAGACACACCACCTCCCTACCAAGTCCTAAGGGTCTATTTTATGTTACACTACTTACACCTTTTGCTCCTGGAAGAAAAGAGTAATAATTCACTAAGGCACGTGAGTTCTGACAGTACAATTAAAACAGTCATAAGTCATATCTAGGCATTTCAACACATTTCTTCTGTCATTTTTCTTGGTATGACCTTTTCCATCCAAAACTATGAAGAGAAGATCCAAGTCATGATAAACAGGAAGTACCCTTTTAAGGACCTTGCATTCTGTAAGCCATGGTTGCTTTTGACTAGGCCTTTCAAAGCTCTAGAAATATATTGTAATAAATGAATGAATCATTGGTCATCATGTGTAGCATGCAAAGCTCCCTTTTGAAAGTATTATTATTTCAGGGTGGGTCCAAAGAGCACAAAAACCAGAGTCAATGATAAATTAACACACACTATGACCCAGCCAGCAGCAAAGCTTTGGGCAATGGTGCTGGAATGATTAGGGCTACACCTAAAGCTCTGTCTCCTCATTCAACATCAAACCCAAATAGAGCTGCCACACTGTTTATCCTCAACTCACTAAGGGTACAAAAGGTCAGACAGAAATACACCTGCACTCTAAACACGATCAAGGGTAGAAATGGGTCTTCTAACACCATACATACTGAATCACATGCTCCTTTATGTTCTCTGAAATGGAACAGGTGGCTAATCAGTCACAGCTGTGTGATCTGCAGAATCAGAGGCTGGTTCAGATGTAACATGGTCATGCTATGGATCAGCCTGTTCGCCCGATCAATCCCTTATCGCTTATTTTAGCCACCAACCTGTCCCGCTCACCAGCAGCTCATGGCAGCCTCAATAGAGCCTGCAGCTGATAGTTATTCTCTGTTTCATTCACTTAGTGTGAGTGGGTGATGTAGAATACTGTAGAAAACTACAGTATTGTAGATACAGTTCAAACTACCTCGATGAGTTGCGGCTCTATGTAGAGTCAAGTTGCAACTTGCCTTCATATTTGAAGCTCATCACTTTACTCTACTAATCCTATTCATTTTGCCATCTAGTGGTGGCATCATGTTGACCCACACCTTGTGTAGCACAACATATTTGGGGCGGCTGTAGCTCAGGGGGATGAGTGGTCATCCTGCAACCAAGGTAGCCAGTTCGATCCCCAGTCCCCCCATAGTTCACATGTCGAGGTGTCCCTGAGCCAACCCCCCAACTGCTCCCCGGGCACCCCATAGGGCATCCCACCGCCCCCAACCAAGGATGGGTCAAATGCAGAGAAGAATTTCCCCAAGGGGATTAATAAAGGATCATTTCTTTCTTCTTATATTACAGTGCAAGGCTACATCCCAGATGGGTGTGGTCTCAGGTAGGTACAACAGACCACACCCATCTGTAACTTTGGGTGGAATCAGAAAAGCAACCAACTATATACCTTTTTTTAAATAAGCCACAGTCAGTGTCCATGTTTTCTCACCACACAAGATCCAGTGTTCAGTTATTTATTTAAGGCACATACTAATTACTGTGTATAAAATAGACCAAACCACAAGATATCCAAGTCTGAATGCCTCCAAAGACCACTGGTGATTTGCTGAGAACCTACTGAATCAACAAGGCTGCCTGAAACACAATCGATACACAACTGGTGCATCCTTTATGTACCTAAGTACACATTACTTAGCGATTGTTACACCTGGCTGTGTTACTTGTTTGAAGCATAGACAATGTAGGTTTGTACATTTACATAACTGTAACCTATAAACCTAGTATATTGTTTGCCTATTGTCCATTATGCCTTTTGCTCACACCATCTCCTAGCTTTGAGCATGTGGTTAGGTTGAGAGACCCCTAGCCGGCTGGAGCTCAAAGGTCTGACCACTTGACCTCTTTTTGGCCCAACGATAGTTTGAATATTTATATGGGAAACCAATCAGCAAGCCGTCAGTCCTCTGAAAGCCCCACTCATGACAGCATGCTTTAAAAGGAGGCAGAGACTGAACTATGACTCATTAAGTCCATATTTTTCTTCCGAAATTGTCGTACATTTAAAAAAAGATTCAACCTCACTGTCAATCATGTTCACACAAGGACTCCAAACGTCCATTCGTCATTGAAGTTCATAGAACAGGTTTAAATTTCTGCATTTTTTCGCATGCATCAAAACAAGCTGTTTGACCATTCAAAGCCCTCGTACAGGCAAACGTCATCATCCTAAATGGCATCTGATAAACTGATTCCTTTCTCATAGCACAAAGCCCTTTACAATAAAGAGAAGACAGATGTGTTATTCCATTCAGATAGTGGCAGGTGATTGCAAAACAAAGGATGAGGATGTACCAAAAACTGCTTTAAGCAGCTAAACGATAGCTTTGTCCTTATGTCGCTCATTCATTACCCTAGTTTGGAACTAGTGCATCGCGGTGGAAATATTCAATGTGCAAGGTTTCCCTGGGTAACATTTTTTTAAACGCATACAATAAATACAGTTAAAAAATATTTGATATGTCAGAGAAGAGCATTCTCACTTTTTCTCTTTCAATGATTATTTTGTTTTATTTCAGTACAAATCCACCTGAGCACACGTGTGTTTTCTCACTTCACCCTGCAGAGGTCAGGTCAGACGTGTCGACCATACTAAAATGGTGAATTCATTTTACTGTGGAGGTGTTGAGATATTACAGGACTGAGGTCAGTACTGGTCTAGAGAGCAGCCGACTGAGGCTGATGGTGTCCACTCGTATATCCTCTTGACCTTGTAGAGGTTCTCTAATACCATTTTTCAAGGCCAATTCTGTGAGTTGATCTACCAATGGATATCTTGAATTCATATTACAAAAGTAACATTCATACTGTGATGTGAAGTGTGCAGTGAATCTAAACTACAATGAACATTTTGATACAATGAATAGCTTATAATAATCTTTTTTGTCAAGACCTAAAATAGCGGCCAAAAGAGAAAGTTTACTGATCCTGCAAGACTTTTTTCAGAAAGCAAGTGACGTAAAGTACACAATGGACAGAGTTTTGGCAGGGAAGAAAGGAATAACAGGTGGCAGTCAATGATCAACCACATTAGTCACATCCAAAATATGAAGAAGCATCTGAACAGCAGAAAATGAGAAGATTCAATGCCACTAAAATCCTTTTTGGTTTTGGTGCTCGTTTCCATGTTGGTTGATAAAAACAATTATGTGTTTGCTACCAAAGGGGGAAATGACAGAAGACATTTGGGAATCTTTGACCTAAATTGTGTAAATTAACCAAAGACACTTAAATGACGAATATAGTTTATAACAACATTTGCCTGTTATTGTTCATAGCATCATCTGATATGTATACAACTGTATTAAAGGATTTTTTCCTTCCTAAACATTTCTTCAAATGGGGTTGTGTTCACGAAGAGAGTCCATATGAACGTCCCCCTCACAACCAGAGAATTGGACCTTTTTACAACGCCTAGTTCACAAGTAGTGGCGCGTTTGCTGATGTTTATAATTACATAAACTAGTTTGTAAGGTTCTTTGTACCACTGTTGTAGTTGCACCTCTCAGCACTAAGCAAAGTTCCGAGCATTGGACACTTTAACGACTTGGTCCATGACAACATTACAAACTCCATCCACCGAGTTAAAATGCGGTGGAAGGTTCTGGGAAACGCAACATTACATTATTATTGCACAAACTTAGTTAATAAGTCGGATGATGCCGACATGCTCCACTCAGTCCGCAGAGCCCTACAGCTCTGCAGAGCGCTGAGAGCGTAGTCAAAGTTGTCCAGATTCGACACGGCACACCCTTGGGTCCCCACAGCATTACACCCGCCAAGTGTGACGTAGATCCAATGAACGTTTCTCGAGACATACGAAGAACACATTGATAGAGATTCCACGTTTTATAGTTCCAGTCGTCACAGGTTACAGACCCACATCCTGCTTCTTTGTTGAGCTACTGTTAGAGGTGGGACGTCATCACAAAGAAGTCTCGGCCCGAGTTATCTCTCGTCAAAAACTTGAGACCAACAAGACCTAATTTAACCGTTTCATTCTTTAACAAGTCAGTAAATGGATTTCGGTTTGAGGGTTATTTGGTGAGGATTTGGTCAAATTGAAACTTTAGCTACGGACCCAACCACTTCCGTCATCATGTTATGCCTCTCGCTCAGACTGGAGCAGAGAACAAATGTTTTCTCTCAGCCTGCTGAGGCTCTAAGCGTTCAGTCTGTGTGAGAACAGCAACACAGATGAGACCAAAGAAATGTCAAATATGAGAGAAAGGGAAGAAAAACCTGATAAATAGACATATCTTCCCAACCACAGGTATCTATTTATAATGTCATATTCAAACAAATGAAGACACTGGGTCCATCGCAGTACAAAAATGCCACCAATCAGGAGAAAGACAAGAGAAAGCAGACAGAGCGGGATGGCAGTGACCAACGTTTGGCCATTTCATCAACAATCTATCTCTCCGGGCAAAGATCCAATCTCAAGGCCAAGGCCCAGTGCAAAGCACGTGCGCACACGCACGCGCACACACACACACACACTGTTTGAAAACGTTCCATCGTAGTACTGAAACAATAGCAGAGTTTGAATACCGATAACAAATTTCTTTTTTTCACCAAAATACTTTTGATTGAACAAAAGATGTTCTGAAATATTCTCTGAAGACAAGCCATAAAACAAAACAAAAATAAATTTTCTGTAAAACCAACATAATTCAAATAGACATACAAATAATCAGAAATCGGGCAAACAAATTATGCTGGTGTCACCCCAGCCCTCTGCACAAGTTTTTGAAAATGAGGCAGAAAATCCTAAAACCCAAACAAAAGCACTAAAAGCACAGCCATGTGTGTGAAATCACAGCATCGGTATGAGAGCTCAGTTCCACCCCTCCTCTGCGCCAATAATCCAAATGACGCAACAGAATGCTGCAGTGCGAACTGAGGGCTGACAGTCAGACCCATGAGAACACCCAGAACACTTCTGATGGATCCCAGAATCTGAGTCATCTTGTTAGCATCTATAGCATGTGGCTGCTGCCCAAGTGTTACTCACTGAGTGTTTGAGAGCGACTCATCTGCATCAGAACTACACATCTGGCAGTGCAACAGCAAACCAGCACCCTGCCTGAGCGAAGGTTCACGCAGATGTTTTCATGAAGTAGAAATATCAGAACATGAAAACATAAATGGATGCACAGGCACAGATACTAAAGCTGTATTTAAAGCCTTCTTTAGTCAACTGTCTTCAAACAATCAAATACATTTTTGATGTTGGCATAATGTGGAGAACAATCTGGCAGCGAGTGTGTTTGAAGCTGGGGTTTAAATACTGAAGGGAGTAGGCGTAGCAGAGCAGACAGGTGAGAGTGATGGAGCTGATGAGGTGGGTGTGGCTAACAGGTGAGAGTGATGGAGCTGATGAGGTGGGTGTGGACAGAATGAACTGATTAAGTTTGTGAGAGCATGGCCCAATCTCAATCTCCACCCTAAACCCTCAAACCCTGAACTCTCAGGGATTTCCTGACGTCAGCTGCTAAATGGCTGAGTGTGAGAGGCTGTGAGGGCTTGAACTGGTGTGAATATGAATGGGACAGCACTTTGCTGCAACATATCACATGGCTACATTAAAAAAATATTGTGTACAATTGTGTATTTATTTTATACTTTTTATTCACTGATTTGAACGTCTTCCTCACGAGATGAGAAGCCATTTTAAATTATCTATTTACTTGTTTTTGTCAAAACGAAATGTTTGATGAATGTAAACAAAATATTTATATATTTTTTTTTTCTTTTTCTGCTTGCTTGCATTCCTCTGATTTCATGTGTTTTTATGTTCCATCTTTAATCCGGAATGTTGTAGTGTAAATGTATTTTATCGGGCTAAACACCCACGTGTCTCTTTGTTTACCTTTTTTTTTTTTTCGTCTTCATGCTTCCATTGGGAACTGTGTGTTTAACGTCACATTGGTATGAAAGCTGAACTTTGACACTAATAGTGATATTGATGATTATCACGATAATACTCTTTACAGTGACAGTTTAGAAGGATTATGTCCTTCCCAAAACTGGGAAAAGAAAGAACTAAAAGCCCTCCCAAAGCAATCAGACTACCCTTCCCTCTGCCAATCGAAATACAAAAACACTCCCCCCATACATACTTTTCAGACCACCTCCCCAGAATCCTTTTCATACAATCCCTCACATTTCCAGAAGGATTTACTATATTTAGCTGTTGAATCCTGACATCCACATTCCTCAAATACCTTTCACAAGTGAAACAATATTGAGAGGAGAAAACCATTAAATCCTCAAAGAAATTATTTCATGCTTTTCACTCTGCAGAAATGTCAAAGCAATCCTGCCTACACACACACACACACACACACACACACACACACACACACACACACACAACTCATTACACACTGCTCCGCTGGCTGGCGTCCACGTGCAACTATATGCAACGGCATGCTGTCATGTGCGTGTTAAGAGTTCACCCGTTCATGAGACCAGAGAGAAGAACCGGATGGGATTGACTGGGTGTCATCACTGTACTCATGCAGCAGCCTGCAGCAGGCCTCTTATCGGTGATATTGATCCGCCGTGTGGTGCATGGCGTACAGACTATCCTCCTGCCGAGATGAGGATTCAAACCCACCAGCTGCTGGGCCATAACAACCTTCACCGCCCCCATTAACTGACAGCACAGAGCCGCTCTGACTGATGAGACAAACGACAGGTAGTGTGTGCATGTGCTCATAAGCAGCCAAACTAGAGCATAGCAGCATGGTAATGATACCAATAAACCAGCTGCAGAAATGCATTCGATTCAATAGTATAAGGTGCTCTGTGTAGCATTTTAGTGCTAGTAAATGGACTGTACTTGTACTTTTCGAGTCTTCCGACCACTCAAAGCTCTGTAACGCTACTTGTCATCATTCACCCATTCACACACTGATAGGAGGGGCTAAGGTGCACCTGCCCATCAGGAGTAACTAACATTCATACACAAATTCATACACCGTAGGCACAGCTACATGATTTAGGGTGTCTTTTTGAAGTGTCTTGCCCGAGGACACCTACAATGCAGTCTTACATCACTGAAAGGGAAATGGGAGGATCTTCGCCTGAAGTCATTCTGATGATGATGAAAATATGCATTATTGTTGAATAAGTGGTTGTATCTTGGGTGCCATAAGGGTTTAAATGTGTTTCTTAGGATCATTCATCGAGACACAAATTACATTCTTCTTTATTCTGACTTAATAAATGTATTGTAATCGTTGCTCTCTCTATCAGAACAAGAATCCAGGAGTTCCTGTTACATATAGGGATCTATACAGACCAGTACACAGACCTCATTGGGTCTGGCCACGGCGTGACCCGTCCAAAGTGTCTTTGTCAATGTCACTGTGAAATTCAATGTTTCTGTTGTCAGTTCCATTCATTCAGTCAGACCGGCTACTAACTCAGTTTTAGTGCTGCAGTTGTCCTCCAGTTATCTTACATAAAAAAGGAGTCCAGTCAGTATCCAATGAGTGCTGACTGGACTTACATCTCGCGACTCCATTTTTTCCTCCCCACAAAAAAGAGGAAAACAGGTCTAACTCTTTTCATCTAGCTATGTTCAAAGTGAACACAAGATGCCCACTACAGAACAGATTTAGGTCCAGATGTTTCTGCATGATGTTTCAACTTCAGCTAAATATTTGTGCTTATCCCAGGACTTTATCAATCTGGCTCATACACATACAGAGACAAGAGAGACCAATATAAATAACTGGAGTTCAAAGGTCAGATAAATAAATGATACAAGGCTTCTCTTTCTGTCTGAGCACACGACACAAACCTCTCCCAGATGAACTGCATTGTGGGACTCCACGTGCCGGTGAAATCTCCTGCACCTGCTTAAAATGAATCAAATGTACCCCACTATCAGCCAGAACTCAACAAGCTGTGAGATCCCACGATGTGACCTTTAGATGACGCAGACGAGAGGGCTCTTGAGATTCTCACTTGGTATTCACAGGGACAGACCAGCAGGCCCTGTTCCCATTCACGAGCTCACCCTGTAAATGTGGAACACATGCCGTGTTCTGAGCGAGTCTTCTGACCTAAACCACTCTCTGTGGACACGTCATTGTCCAGCTTCCCTGGGACAGCAGTTCATTGGCATCCAGGTCTCAGCGACAAAGAAAGAAACCGCATACACAATACAATGCACAGCAAGGTTTTGCATTTGACAACCTTAACCAAGAGAATGATATTTAATAGAGTGACTGGAGAACTTGCCACATTCACCAATTTTCTCATATTTAGAATTTTCTCTTGAGTATGAACACAATTTCTGAGTAAAGACTTTCTTTTATGGATCTCCTAAAGCACAACTAAAATATCTGAACTTCTAACATTCTTATTTGTATTCTTTGGTGCCATGTTCGTGAATGCACACTTCTAGACATATTGGGCCTCAATTATGCTAATTTACAATTACATTAACGCAGAGGTTCACGCTGGTCATTTAAACAGTAATCTGAAGTCAGCAGCGTCTGCTGAATGTGAACAGAAACAAGTGAGAGAAAGTTATGAGAAGAATAGGAACATGTTCTTGCATGAGGTCCAATTATATGAAGTGATAGAAGGAATTACCTCTATGATGTGAGATATGATCAACGCTTCATGGGTCTGCAGGGACCCCAGTTGGTAAGATCATTTGCAATACATTATGTGAAGTATTTCTTAAATAAACATTACAAATGTAATGCATGTGTAAAGGGATGGATGAGGGGTGGGAGGAGAACAATTTGAAGGGATGAAGGTTGGGGTCGTAGTACCATCAAAAACGGCTCTCTGTTTTCAGCCCTGAATGAAATATTATCCATGTCTTGATCAGGTCAAAGAGTTCAGGTCAAGCTTGTAATTTAGTAAAATTCTTGTGATTTCTCCGTATAAAGTTAAAGTCCATATACTTTACGATTAGAATGAAAGACAACTGCAAACAAAAAGTACTTTATCTACAAAAACAACTCATCATTTTCAGTGAGCAAGACTCTTCAACTTCTCCTCTCGTTAAAACAAACCAAAAACAAATGGCAAAACAGGAAGTGACTCAATTGATAACAATAATATATTCATATATTAGGTATGTTTCTCTTTTATGTGTCTGATAGTAATTCCCTGCCATACAACTGATCTATTTAGGACATTTACATAAAATATATTACTTAATGAAGTATATGAACTGTTCACAATACGAAAGAAAGTTCTTCAATTTCACAAAATTTAAAATTTTAAAATTTTAAAATAAAAAAAATTAAAATTAAAACATTGGATGCAATTTTATATATATATATATATATATATATATATATATATATATATATATATAATTATGAAATGGTCTTCATGATTTAAAGGCATGATTTGTTATTGTGGAGCTTTAATTCAAATATCAAAAGTCATCCAGTATCTTTTTTTGTTCATTCTAGACCGGCACAGCTATCTAATATTAAAACAATGTTTGCTGGTTATAACTTATCAGTTTATCTGACAGATCAATGCTGGTGAAACATGACAATCAGCAATAACTTTGACTTATGTTATTACAGTGATATATATATATATATAATTATGTTATTACAGTTAAAATAAAATACAGTAAAACTGCCTGATTTTAGATATTGTTTTAAATAGAGAAATGCTTATCAAGAAATAGAGACTATGTTGAATATGTTGGATGAGTTATGCATTCATCTCAAGACCTAATTCCAAAACCAGAGGCATTAATCTGGGCTGAATATAAAAAGTTTTAAAACCCAAGACTTAAGAAAGACTTCCACATTCAGATTGAGCTTCAATCTCATGTAAGAACCTCATGAGTTGAGCTTTTGAGTTCAATTAAATCATTTATATTATTTTTTTAATACAACTAACAATTCTCTATATTTTACCAGAACACTGAAAAGCACCATCAAAGGCTAAATGTGTACACTTTAGAATTTACTGTAAGTTATATCGTCATTGCAATATTCAACACCCAAAAGGGTTTACTTTACTCACATAAGAACCTGACCGAACTAAGATGGAGCTTTCTGATCAAATGTCCAGTTGTTGGGAGACGAACTGCTTCCCTAAAATAGTTCTGTGAAAAAACACAAGTACTTGCTTTGTCCCCTGGAGGCTGTGGAACATGTCTGGACACACAGACTGCTATTCAGACTGCGCTCACACACACGCTCACACACACGCTCTCACACACACACACACACACACACACACACACACACACACACACACACACACACACACACACACACACACACACACACATCCAAAACAAGTAGAGCCTCCAGTTCACACTTGATTCTATCAATGGCCGTACCGTTGTGCTCTTCACATGTCCTGCTTGTCCTCGTGCACACAGCGCAAGGACACACACACAAACACACACACATGTGGTGACTTTATATACCAACCCAGGAGGCCCAGTGAAGGCATGCCATAAATGTGACACATGCCCACAGCCCAGCGCCTGGAGGGCTGTCTAAACAGTCTCTATGAGCCCAGTGCAAATATGCTGTCAGCGCCTTCATATTGAGTGAGTCTAGGGAAGTGGATGAGGTAGGGAATGAGATTCAAAGGAAAAGGACTGATGATGACCATCCTCACCACTGTTGGACATTTGGTTTAGGTTAGATGGGATGCATGGACTTACTTGAATCTAAAACCTGCTGGGTAGTCCTCTTATAGACATGTGTTCCAAAACACATGTCTATAAGAGGAAGCTTGTCTCGTCTCGTCCATGCCTTATGTCAGGAAGACGCTACCGCGGCCGGGTCGGGTTACAAGGTCTGAACAACGCTCAGGATTGATTTAATTGCCTGGGGGATTCACTACAAGTACCACACAGATTTATCTGTAATGCCAACTTTAACAAAGAAAAACAAAGAAGGCGGACCGCAGCCTTCTGCTCCAACAGGCCGATCTAATCACCTCCTCGTACCAACCCGGATTTCCGCATCGTCTCCATATTAGAAGAAGGTGGATGAGGGGATTGGTTTACGAACAGGGTACGTCTGTGTCAGGACTAGGGGTATGTGATAAATGATCATATGATAACCTCCCGTGGTAGTGATAACAGACTGCTGCAACTTTGGTGGTGCAAGGAAGAAGATCAGTTGGGTTGGGAATGACCAAACGCATTTGGATTCATCCTCTTGGGACCATAAATATCCACAGCTAATTTCCAGCCCTTAGTTTTTGAGAAAGATTGTTACTGAAAAAATGTTGGTCACGGATAGTATTTTACCTTTTGGAGGCACAAAAAGATTGTGTCTAGAGCTCACCAAGAAAGGTGTATCCTCTGGGGTTCAGTTGGACCACTAATGGGATCAGCCACTGAAATGTTCCAGAAATCCAATGATCTTTCCTTCCTCTACTCGTGGCTCTGAGGTCATATGCATCTTAGAACAGAATTGCTCATCTAATACTTGATAGTAAGTTACAGGCAGTGAATGTGCACATTGGTGTATAATAGAAATGTAGCACTGTTACACATGAGGAACTGAATAAAAGATGGATATTGTATTTGTCTGTCTGGTGGCTCCTCCCTGCTGGATTCAGCTGGCCTCAGGCCTCCATCACAGCTCATGGTTGGTTTGTCATCAGCTGATGTGTCCACAGGACAAGCGTGTAATGGGATTTGTGGGGATAAAGTGATGGAAAGGAGAAAGAAACAGAGACATAATGACAGCTAATGAAAGGACTCAATGAACTTCAGCAACAGAGCGTGAGAGACCAGAGCAGAAACAACATGAAAGATTTAATAAAACCGCATACACAATAAAATGCACAGCAAGGTTTAAAGAGGTAGATCACTCAGAGGAGAATGAGACGGATCGACAGCTTCAGATTTACTAAACACCAGCATGACACAGCAAACTGAGCAGGTACATGTGTCCAGCTGCTGGTGTGACAGACCTTTCCCCTGTTATTCTTCATTATTGAAGGACCAGGAAACTGTTACTTGCACCTAGTTTGCACATGTCCCATCACTACTGCGATACTGTTGTTGTTGTTGTTGTTGATGATGTGCTCAATGACAGAGGCTTCCCCTGGAGAAACAATCAACCAGTCAGATATTTTGTAAGAATAAGGATGTCACCTACTCACATTGAATTATTTACAGTCTGTAAAACATATGACATCCTCTGTCCCGGGACCTCACATAGGAAAAGAAAAAACTCCCCAAAAAATACTTTAACGGAGAAAAAAATGTAAGAAACCTCAGTGAGAACAACAGAGGAAGGATCCATCTCCCAGGATGGACAGAAGTGCAATAGTTCTGTGTGTCATGTGTGAACAACATAATATAATTACAAAATACATCAATCAATATGAAATGATCACTATAATGAGGGTAGTAATGGCAGTAGTAGCACCAAAAATAGAAGTAGGAGAAGGATTACTACTAAGAATAACAGCAGTAGTAGAGTAAGAGTAGTAATGACAATAGAAGCAGTAATAGTAACAGAAATGTGACTAATAATAGTCACTACATAAGTAAATCCATGAAATATTGTGACAAAAATGTCAGCTGGGTGCAGATGGGTGCAGCTGTACAGCTTGTAACCGTAACAACGTGATTCTGCATATGTCCTCATCAATGTTCCCTCTAATTTTTTTCAGCACTGAGCAATTTTTTTTTTCTCTGAGCGCACATTTCAGCACTGTGAGCAATTCGCGACCTGCCGAAAATGACCACAAGCCTGCGTTAGCCATAGGGGATTCAAAGAGATGACAGCAAATGCATCAATATGTATACAAGGTTGGTATTTATTCAATATCCTTTATAATGGCTGGACTTTGGGAACATTTTAATGATGGTGTTTTACCAGTCAGTTTAGTTGAACTTAAAGGATCTTTGTTGAACTTCAATCTTCAATAAGGGGAGGTTATGACAGGTTCACTGGTTATGACTGATAATGATATATATATACAAAATAAAAGTATCAAAGGTGTTTAGTCATTTCTCAGCAGGTACAACATTTAAGTGGAACTTCATTGAAAGAAAAATGCTAATGCAGTGCTTAACAATAATTATAGGCCTATTAAATTGACATGGTGTCATTTTTCCTAAAGGTAGCCTAAATAAACAATTTAATAACTGGAGTGGTTTGCAACAAACTAGGCTACAAAACATGTCATTTGAATGTCATTGAGGGAGATAGGCCTATCTGGCTATGTGGCACCTGCTCTGCCTTTCTTTTCACCATGGTATATATAACTGCTGGAGCAGGGCCCGCCAAGAGTAGCCTAAACAGCGCCGGCCCTAGCTCATGTGGCGCTCTAGGCGAGCTTCACTCCTGGCGCCCGGAGGAGGACAGCGGGGGTGGGGGGTGCTAACGGAGGCAGAGCGCTAGCAGAGGTACAGAGCGCGCATGTCGAGAAACGGGACGCTGATTGGCCAAGAAGACTCGGCACGTCACATCAAAGATCTTCTATTGTGGAGATGGCTCACTCCTATCTCAGAAACACTGGCGCAAAAAAGATTTTTAACCCCTGAAAAAAAATCGTTTGCGCGGTCTGAAAAATGTGCGCGGTCTGAAAAATCTATTGCGCGGCCACTTCGACTGGCCTGCGCGGCCCGCGCACGCGCGCAGCTTAGAGGGAACACTGGTCCTCATGTGTCATGAAAAACATAAACTGTTACAGGAGCTTCTGTGTGGACTAAATACTCACCAGTAGGCCACATTCGTCGCTCACTTCTGATTGAAGGAAAACGGAAATAAGTCCCCACTCCAGAACAGAAAGTGACAAAGATGATCATGAATGAAGGAAGTGATATAGAACTGCTTCTGATCGTTGGGCTGGTTGTAGCACTCTGATTGTCTGGAGGTGGTACAAGTCACTCACATTAGATCCTTATCTCCTCCCTCCAGGACCTTGGTATCACAGGCACTGCGCTCTCCCTCTTCTCATCCTACCTCAACGACCGCACCTACTGGGTAACTTGGAGAGGATCTGTCTCTGAACCTTGTCCTCTCACGACTGGGGTCCCTCAAGGCTCCGTCCTGGGTCCTCTCCTCTCTGTACACCAACTCTCTCGGCTCTGTCATCCGCTCGCATGGCTTTTCCTACCATAGCTATGCTGATGACACCCAACTGATCCTCTCGTTTCCCCAATCGGAAACACAGGTAGCAGCACAAATCTCTGCCTGTCTGACTGACATCTCTCAGTGGATGTCCGCACACCACCTGAAAATTAACCCTGACAAGATTGAAATACTTTTCCTTCCAGGAAAAGGCTCTCCCACCCACAACCTCACTATCACCTTCAACAACTCAGTGTTGGCACCGACCCCGACTCCCAGGAATCTCGGTGTGACACTCGACAGTCAACTCTCCCTGACTGCCAACATCACCGCAATAACACGTTCCTGTAGGTTCATGCTGTACAACATCAGGAGAATACGTCCCCTCCTCCCAAAAGGCGGCACAGGTTCTCGTACAAGCTCTGATAATCTCGCGCCTTGACTACTGTAACTCCCTCCTGGCAGGTCTACCTGCTAGTGCCATCCGACCTCTGCAGCTCTTCAGGAATGCAGTAGCTCGACTGGTCTTTAACCTCCCGAAATGCACCCACACTACTCCGCTCTTCCGTGACCTTCACTGGTTACCGGTGGTCACCCGCATCCGCTTCAAAACATTGGTACTTGTGTACCGTGCTACGAACAGATCGGGTCCAATCTACATCCAGGACATGGTAAAACCGTACACCCCAGCCCGTTCGCTCCGCTCGGCTTCTGCCAATCAGCTTGTAGCTCCGTCACTGCGAGCTAAACACTCAACAAAGTCACGACTGTTTGCTGTCCTGGCTTCTCAATGGTGGAATGAGCTCCTCATTGACATCAGGACAGCAGAAAGTCTCTACATTTTCCGTCGCAAACTAAAAACACATCTTTTTCGACTACACCTTGAATAGGAAGGTAGCGCTGTAGTAGCACTTTAATAGCACTTAAATGGCACTTACTGATAGCACTTTGTAGTTTAACTTTCTTGAAGAAATTGTACTTTCTCAATTCTTGTTGTTCTGAGTTTGTACTCACGGTTGAATTGCACTTATTGTAAGTCGCTTTGGATAAAAGCGTCAGCTAAATGAAATGTAATGTAAATGTAATGTAATGTCTGACCTGCTTTTCTTGAATGTGAACATTTACATCATTCAAATTGGCTTGTATAGAACAAAGTGCGTACTAGTCCTGTCACCTTTAAATCCAAATGATGTATGGTTTCCTATTGTAATATATATATATATATATATATATATATATATATATATATATATATATATATATCAAACATTGAAACATCTTTGCAGCCATCCCTGAATAACAGAAAGCTGAGACTTTGTAGCAGCGTATGTGGGTTATTGGAGTGGAGGGAAGCGGTTGGAGCTGGTGGATAGGAGGATGCTTTCACAGACAGCTGCTGATTCCTGCCAGCCAAGAGGTCATGCTGATGTGCTGCTGTCCAAAAATATCATGGTGAATCGTGATTAAAGGGCCCAGTTTGTTGAAATAATACAGATGTTCATTCACATTTAGTACATCATAGTTGAAAATTGGCCTGTTTAACTGCCTTGTTTATTGACAGATCATACTTTTTTGTAATCCCTTCATTACTTAATGGAGAGAAGCTAAAGATATAAATGGATTTCTTATGTGGAAATGAATCAAGTGGATGAATAACAACATGTTAAGGAAGGGGATAAATAATTACATCGTAAATCAAAAGAACCTTTATTATCTATTTGTGGTGCACAATAACTACGTAGCAGGCATTGCATTCATTAATTAAGGACCACGCCCTGAACATATTTAATTCATTCTGTGTTTAATTTGAACTTTGAACTAGTTCCTGAAAGTGAACTGTATCATGATGGTCACCTAAAAATGTCAATGTTCGGTTGTACTTGGCTCCACTCTCTCGTGTCTCTTCTAGGTGCAAAGAAAACAAGATGGCGACTGCCAAAATGTTGAACTCAAGGCTTAAAAATCGTAGTCCACTGGTCGACGTTAGGCTGACTATGTCCACTTCTTATACAGTCTAAGACTGAAAACATGTTGTTCATGAATCCTGAAACATTTGACATTTCATAATAATTTTCTCCTCAAAATCAGTTTGGCTAACCGGTGCTAAAGCAGCCAGACTACTCCGTCAGAAGTGCTTATTGGATAATAGCGCGCCACATCTTTCCAGATAAAGAGTGTCTGTGTACGACCATTTCTGTAATTATTCTATAACTGATCATACAACATTCACCGCCACTTCCAATCATGCAATGGCTATGACCCTAGCCGATCTGATCGTCTGGCTGTACATTTTTCTTTCCATCTGACTTTTAACGATGACAATGCATTTCCAGATCCTAACAATTACTTTGATCAGCACAATGTTATTATTAGAAACACTTCAGAAATGCAACCTACCCAGAATTACCCTAACTCACTTTCTCCCTCAGACTTACATTGTCACTGTTCTGGGATTTGCAAACCTAGCTCAATCCACATTTCTCTCCGAGCTGCAAAGACAGCAATAGAGGCCTGATGTGCTGCCTTAGTGACTATCACAATAACGTCCTTTAATTCAGCGGTCCCCAGCCCCTGGGCCGCTGCCCGGTACCGGTCCGTGGATCCCTTGGTACCGGGCCACAGAGAAAGAATTTATGAAAAAAAGAAAGAATTATTATTTATTTTTTTCGAAAAATGACCGATACATCCATCTGTGCGTAGCCTCAAACATGATACGTTTCCCCAAAAATGAAACTTAAAAGTCCATTTCAACTCGGTGTTCTGGATTAAAATCAAGGCAGAGTATACTGAGATCGGCAAAAAAGCTTGTATCATTTACGTCATATTTATTACGTCATATTTTTCGCCGGTCCATGAAAGTATTTTCTGACACAAAACCGGTCCTTGGCTCAAAAAAGGTTGGGGACCGCTGCTTTAATTGATCACTACCAAAGCCCTGCGTTTCTGTTCTCCCCTCTGTCTCTCTTTCTCTTTTCATCCATGTTTCTCTCTGCGTTACCACAGTCACAATCTGACCTTGGCTGGGACAGAAACAAACGAGTGGCAGATGTCCTCCTTGTGGTCACACCCCTCTCACTGCCCTGTCTGTCACCACACTCCTGTTTGCAATATGAATCACTCCACCTTCGCACATCCTGAATGCTCGATGGGTACAAACAGCAACTTGACTCTGTTGTAGGCCTGAGTTTCTGAGGGAGGAAGCTAATTGGTTCTTGATGGCAGTGGAGCCTCGAGGAGGTCATACACTTCCTGATTGGCTCGTGAGTTCATATTTTGGGTGTGTATCTGCAGGGGTTTCATGCCATTATAGTATTTCTCATAAGTATAGAAAATAAGGCAATCTTGTTGAAAATTGGTGCAGCAGTTGTGTTGCTTTCAGGCTATTGATCATCTCGCAGTCACAGAGACCAATCTGTGTATTTTTTTAATTGTTTTGAAAAAGAAAGAAAATACATTCTCAAAGTCACAAAGTGGCTTTAAATTTAAGCCAGATGATTATGATACAGATTTTAAAACCAAATTAAACAGGTACATGACAATCTGTCTTTATTCCATTGTGTGTCTTCATGTCCACCTGGTCACCTGCTTAGTCGTGCACTATGCTGAGACTTGCACACGACTGCTCTGATAATGTATTTGTTTCAGACTTTATTGCCTGAAAACATCACTAGATCTGAGATTGAAAGCAAAAACTTGATTAGAGCTCAGGACTCAACACGTCTGATGAATTTATAAATCAAATGCAGATTATTCATGTATTTCAGGTGCTAATCATAAAGCAAACAGTCTCGCACACAAAAATGAAACTGATTTTCTTATGTCCTTGCATATCATTTTGATGTCCCGCCAATGCCATTAATTGCAGCTTCTTTGGCATACAATAACCAATATGTAACTGAAGTTGTACATTTTAAATCTGTGAAATAACCAAAGTGACTAAAGTTACCTGTAACAGGGATCTAGTCGAGGATCACCACAATAAGTAGTATAACAAATGAAAGTCTCCTTATAAATAAGGCGTTACCAATGTCTAGCCCTAATTCCTTATTTCCCAAACATGGACAATTTAACAGGGCAGCCATGATACACCTGAATGTGAATTTGACTATTTTTACTAAATCACTCAACCGGATTTCTGGGTTTTGAAATCACCATAACCCAGATTCCAGCCTCGGATCATTTGTGGTTCTGAGCATGTTTTCTGGAGGAGCAGATCTTCAGACATCAGAGCCGCCGAGCTGGTGACACTGACACCCCTGTGCACCTGCTGTGGAGGCCTCATGTGCACGGATTCACCTTCAGAGTCTAAATATGAGCTCAGTGCACCCTGTGTTAATACATCTGACTGAAGCACATGTTGACTCATTCACAAGCACACCATGGCTGCTGTTTGACACGAAATAGATGCATCTCTTGGCTCAATATGCTCAGGACTATGATTTAAAAAAGGAAAACATAGCCCAAAGTAAATGATCAAGCAGGGGGACATGGCAGTAAACAGCAGCAGTGTCACTGCATCACAGCTCTGGATCAACGTGGACAGGACCATGAAGAGTCACATTCAGGGAAACGCCTTCCCAAGTAGAGCACTTGCTTTATGGGACAAACTATCCACACGCACGTGCAGTGTCAGTGTCAGAGACGGACGTGTGCACAAGCGTCACACCAAACTCCATTTCAAAATATAGCAGGTTTATGTTTATGAGCAAATATGCATGTCGGACGACGTCACACACTGTGTGATGTGTGCATGTGGTGCGCACTGGATTACCTAAAATAACGATTTAAAATGTTGATTTTATTTTTAAATGAATCGCTGTAAAGTATGCGATGCATGCCGAATTAAAGCGCACATTCTGCCGACTCGGACTGTATCTAAATCCACACTCTTGCACGCATGCGCCCTTGTATTTGACCGAGTAGGTTTCAAGTTGTTGTATTTTCAAATGAAGTTCGGCATGTCTGTTCTTTTACACATGTGTAAACCATTGAAGGTTACCTGTCGGGTTGTAGCGGGCTCCTCGTCCCCGCTGGGTGAAGGTGTCACTCCTTCGAGAGATGTTAGGGGGACCGGAGAAGAAGCCATGTCCCCCACCCGGCAATCACTCTCTAACAACTGCTCCTGCTGTCACTTTCTGCGGCGTCCTCCGGCATTCAGCCCCGCTGCGAGAGGACCGGGAGCGGCGATGCTTTCCTACCGAGCACAGTGACTCTCTGTCCGGCTACAGTGGAGCCACTGTCCCTCCTTCGGACGGTGCTCGTATGCTTGTAGTCCGGTGGTCCAGTCCAAGTAAATGACGCTTCTCACTCTCACTCTTTCACACGCACACGCGCGCACACACCCTCTCTCCCTCAGTCACACTCTCCTTCTCCGTGTTGTGGACTTCCTCCCTGCTCACTGGGCTTCTGAAGGCAGTGGCAAGAGAACATTCTTATTGTGACATGACATATCTTTCCTCTCTTCCACGCACCAGTGTGTGTGTGTGTGTGTGTGTGTGTGTGTGTGTGTGTGTGTGTGTGTGTGTGTGTGTGTGTGTGTGTGCCTGTATTTGTGTGTGAATGTATGCTGCTGCACTTCCTCCAGCACACAGACAGTCTCGTGTATTTTAGCTCAGTGCAACATTTCCTTGGCATGACAGGAATAAAGCCCACGTTGTGGATGATGTCATCATTGTGATGATCACTGGGTAAATACACCTGCACCGTGTGGGAGAGGACAGCAGCGACATTCCCTCTTCACACACATCTCACACAGTAAAGTGTGTCATGGTCAACCCCCTGCTTCTGCTTTGTGATGCTATGATCTTCTGCACTTTGCCTGAACACTGATGCATGCAGAGCAAAGCCACCTCATATCACTACGCACCTGCCTATCCTCATCACCAGGGTGCTGTGGTATGGGGGTTGGGGTGCCAAGAGGGAGAAGGGGACCCTTAGCTATCTGATTTGTTGCTGGGGGAGGGGGTGTTAATGATTGGTTAAACCAGTTTAGGGCAGCGACATTGACCCCATCTGGGTGACCCCAGAACAGAGGCAGAAGAATAGGAGAGGTTCTTATAGCCCAAATCAAGGAGAGGAGAGTTTGCATGAAAGGACACAGAATCAAATGTTATCTGGCTCGGACATTTGAGAGCCGACTGATTTCAACGGAATATCAATTGGCATTCAATTAGTTAAAAACAATATATAAGACACGGATGAGCCAGCGGCCCTGAAGACCTTCAGCAGTCAATTGTGTTGAACTGTATTAAATCATATTTTTTGTTGGTAAGTTTATTGGATCTTTTTTCTGAAAGGTACACTTGCTTAACTTTGAAAATATGAAGTACTTCCTGTTAGCACCAGCGTTAGATACTTTCCACTGCCCCAACCTCCAGACAGACCGCAGTACTGTGAATGAATACAGCCCCCTTGTTGGCCCAGCGGGTTGCCAACAAAGAGGACTTCAGCAAAATGCTGAGTCATTCAGCCAAAAAAGGTGAAACTGGCGCTGGAACACGGTGCAAGGTCATCCTGCACTACTGTGTTGGCCGATCAAAACTCCTGGTTACTTTGTAACGTGAACGGCATGTTTCTATTGTTTACCTAGTAAAATTAGTGTCAATGTGATAACTTTCCAAAGTTGTAAGATCCTTATAACCATGTGCGTCTGATATATAACGTCAGACTCATTGAGCGATCACATGAGTCATTGTCATCGTCTCACAGGTATTTGAAAGAAAAGGCTTGCTCTTACAGTTTTTTAAAATATGAATAACCAGACTTCTAATACACATTTGCTGCCTTGAGCGGCTTTATCTAACAGGGGTTTTGCCACTGCAACTTTACTTGGTCTGGTATGACCACTAGTTTATGGTGGCTAACATTGGTTAAGTTAAAGTTGCATTCATGTGTTGCGCAAACAGTTGATTTTGTTTACCCATCCAACAGATACGGAGTAACATTAGCATTCACTTGCAGCCACCACCAGATTAATGTCTACAACGTATCCATATGCAACAGTTTGTATGATATCCTAAAAAAAGTTACGTTTTTCCTACAAAAGCCAGCAACACGTGTCAATTTCCACTCATAACTAGGGATGGGTATCGTTTGGGTCTGTTACTACTGAAAATGTAAATGATCCAAAGAGATTTTAGAAAACTATAAAATCCCTCTCTGTGAGCAAGAACTCACAAGTTTGACCTGTTTTTATTATGAAGGACTCTGTCGCTGTTCATGACAAAATGGAGATACTGAATTGTTTTAACACACACTTCATATCTTCTGGCTCTCTGTTTGACTCTTGTTGTCCAAGGTCTGTGAAACCTTGTACTGGTGTTCCAGTTTATACTGGTCAGCCTTTTAATTTTACCCCATTTCCTGTGCAGGAAGTTCATAAAGCCCTAAAAAGCCTAGATCATAGGAAACCTTCAGGGCCTGATTGTATAGACCCTTACTTTTTTTTAAATTGGCTGCTGATTTAGTTGCAGAGCCACTTGCATATATTTTTAATCTGACAATAACGAAATACCAATGAAATGGAAATCTGCCTTTGTTCTCCCACTGTTTAAAGGTGGTGACCCAGCTATTTTAAATAACTCTAGGCCAATATCTAACTTACCTGTACTTGCTAAAATTCTTGAAACTCTTGTGAGCGAACAACTTAAGGAGTTCTTGTACACCAATGCCATTTTATCAACCTACCAGTCAGGCTTTAGGAAAAAATATAGCACAATTACAGCTGCACTGAAAGTGGTAAATGACAATCAAGCCCTGGAAAAAAACGATCTAAAAATGATTAGATGTAATCATGATTAGATTTAAGCCTGCACAGCCTGTCGAAGCAGAATACTTTGAGGCTGCACAGACGTGAACGTGTCTGTTTGACTGATCCGGACATTTTGAGGCAATCCTCCTGATATTTCTGACGTCACAGTTTATGTTATCACAGACCTGTCAGAATTCATTCATATTCCTTAGACCACACCTACAATCTCTAGTCAGCCAATCACAACCTGCTGCCAGGACCAAGCCCCTTATGAAGGCATGGCCTGTGTGTGTGCGTGCGTGTGTGTGTTCGTGCGTGTGTGTGTGCGTGCGTGTGTGTGAGTGTGTGCGTGTGTGCTGTGACTGCTGAGACCACACAGCGCATTGGCTAAATGGAAAATGTCTCAGTCACGGGAACAGACTGAGCTGTCAATCACTCTGTCACCTTCCTGCCTGAAGGACATTGTCACAAAGAACAACTGGTGAAGCATATACCACACACACACACACACACACACACACACACCACTAAAAATGACAATTATGGATAAAGTACTATGAATGCATGTTTAAACCAAACAATGTATTAATTGTACACGTGTGCAGATCAGTGGGGATTGCCAATCAAGACGCTGCAGCAGCAGCACCATCTACTGAACAATATTGTGAACTGCAGGGACTCAGCATTTGATCTCCAGATTTGATTTCATGAACAAACTTAGTGACTGAGCTGATACATATGCAGTTTTTGAAACTGACAGCACACACGGCTCATCTTCCTTCTCATGGACCCTGGATGGTGCAAAGCTGCAGCACAGGGGCTGGATTGGTTAGGTTCAACCTAAAAAGTATAATAATACTTATAATTAGATTTGGATACATAAGAGTCTATACAAATTCAGCCTACTGAAGATAGACCACACCATAAGATACATGCATTCTGAACTTGACATTAATTAAATCTATGGATTGCCCCATAGCAAAGAAGGGAGGGAGGTGTGCACCCTGGATAGGGGACACCTTTTTGCACTTTTATTTGAAAAGCCATTGTTATTGTTTTGCAGTATAATGCAGCTTTCAGCAATAACTCCATAGAAAGATAGAAAATGTCATTCATGAAACAAATACAGAATAGTTGAAATATTGCAACGTATGAATTTCAATTATCTGTTAATAATGACATTCTAAGAAAATGAACGTCTATGCGGGGATGCACAATTGTTGTATTATTCCTTGTCTAATTTAATGAACCTTTAATATTTTCAGTCAGTGCTGCATTTAGACGTAACGTTAAAAGGGAATTCAAAATAATTGCTTTTGCTGTCTTGAATCAGAAGTCGGGGAAGCTCCAACTAATAAAGAAACAGTGTTATCTGTATGTGTTTATAATGAAATATCATGCAGAGATTGCAGACAGGATACATTGTGACATTTCGCATGTCGTGTTCAGACTGCATAATAACCTTCCTTTTTGAATACCCATTTTATTGGCTAAACAATCATTAAAACAACAGGTAATTGACATACATGCACCGTTTAGCAAAGCAGAGGTTAAAACACTCATAAAGGATAATGTGTGCAAGACCTGGCACATATATTGGGACTTGGGTGACACAAGAAGACATCTGTCCAGTATTCAAATACATGTGTTGGTGAAATACGGAACAGGAGCCCAAAGGAGGAGAAGGTCATACCAATCTGAGAATAGGACATATAGAATGAATCAAACATTATAGAACAGGATGGACTATATGCACACCCTATATTAAACCAGAATAGGTCAAAAGGAATATCATCAGGACTGCCAATGGAAAATATAATATTGAGTAATTTGTTGTGAAAGGCATCAAGGAAAGTACACAATATCCTAATAATTTACCGAAGAGCAACAGGAATAATAGAGAGAATACTTATTTATGTATTCTTTGTTTATTTTTTGACGCCAGTCGAGTGCTCCACACCCCAGTCCAGTAGGTGGCGGTAATGCACCACTAAGGTGGCTTAACAACCGCAAATAAACACCAAAGAAGAAGAAGAACTGCTGTTACTGATGCTCTGCGGAAGGAGTCTTGTATGAGATTAGCTCGCCGACTGTGAAACACAGTGCTCTCTCCTCTGCTGCACACACAAGTAAGTTCTTGAAACATTTAATAAACGGTCTCACGAACTGTCTTCTACTAATGTCAGAGGGAAGAATAGGGTGACGTCAGAGAATCCCTCGCACTTGTCATGCTGATGATAAGTGAGTAGCCGCTGTTCATGCTCAACGTCTGTCTGTTAATGTTGGAGTTTGACCAGCTAACGTTAGCTAACAGTGCTAACTCCCGTCAGATGAGTCCTTTAACAGCTACCTACTGTAATAAGCACTTTAGATTAGATCAAGCAAAAGTACAATATTTATTTGCAAGAAACGGGCTTGTCCATAATTGTGGTGTTTTTGTATTTACGGTATTTAACACTCTTTAGTAAGAGAACAAAATAAGGGGGATTGTCACGTTAACAGCTTAATAAGGATAGAATACATACAATAACAGTCTCAAAGTGTCCAAATCCACATTGTACATGAGGAACTGTGAGGTCAGAGGGTTACGTCAGCAAGATGACATGTGAACATTCACATGGACATATGTAGGTTATAACCGAACATAGAGGTTCAATACTCCGCAGGAGTCATTATCAATTACTTTACCAATTACACTCCATATAACCATTTCATATTGTCCCATTGAACAGGTGCTCTGGGTGTGTTGCGTCACACAGTAATGTCAGTGTCATACATAGACTTTGCACTTTGCAGCAGCCCTTGCTCTAGTCGTGTAAGCAGCAGATATGTGGACATTCAGGACGTTCAGCTCAGTCAAGAGTCTTTCTCTCTCAGTTCACCTCTCACACAGACTCTCAAGGAAATGACTTGGAGTAGAACCAATGCTCTCAATTCTTATTCAGTTTGTGTTAAAAAAAGATTGTTCCGTTTAAAGTTCAATCCGATTGCTAAAGATATTTAAGTGGGTTATGCAAGGTTTGTGAGAAATGCGACAAGTTCACTAACCCTCAGGCTAATCCATTTCCACACTGAACATGGAAACACCTCAGATGACCTTGGATTTGACCCTCTTTATACTCCGTGAATAGTCTTATGTTGCTTTTATTCCTGCTTTAGATTTGACCTGAGACACAGAGGAGGATGTCTGCGACTGTGAAACATCCTTTTCAACACATAGTGGAGCCTCTGGACCCCAACGTCCCAAAGCAGCAGTTTTACAATCTTTCCAAACTTGGAGATCCCCGATATGGTAACAACAATTATCCACTGAGTGCAGATGTGAATCCTGTTGTCAGGGCGATTGCATAGTTTGAGAGGTTCACTGTCCATCTGTTCCTCAGACCGCCTGCCGTTCTCAATCCGGGTCCTCCTGGAGTCCGCGGTCAGGAACTGTGATGAGTTTCTGGTGAAGCGCTCAGATGTGGAAAGCATCCTCAACTGGAAGGAGAGCCAGACTCAAACTGTGGAGGTTCCGTTCAGACCGGCTCGCGTTATCCTTCAGGACTTCACGTACGTGGATACTATTCATTTGCATTAGAATGTCCGTGAGTTGCTCCTTAGGTTTTTAGCAACAGACGAGACCCTTAACAGTAAGTACTGAAGAGCAGTTTACTTTGTTTTCAGAGGGAACTCTATTCACTTCTGTGAAAACAGTTGTTTAATGAGAAGGGGAAATAAAGCCTGATGGTGTCCGAGTGATGTCATCAGGGTAATCTAGGTTTGCCCTTAAAGTCTACAAATCCAGAACAGAAATCTGGCAATTTCAGCATGAAAGACATGGTTGTTTAACAGTAAGAGTGTCTAAGGTTAGAATATATTGAGGTGCATTATGGGATATATAGGCTGTGTATGCAGGTTGACCATACCAAGGACTAAAAGTCAGGATATCTTGGTCTCCACTGCTTCAAATTTTGAACAAATATGTCTAAAATGATATGAGCAGAGCCAAACCACCAATCAATGGATCTACTAACTATGATCATGTCTGTTTTCTCTTCCTCCTCTGTGCCACAGGGCTCCATCGTTGTTAAAACACATAAATGAGCCTCACTGTTGCTCTGGGTCACATGTTCCTTCATTGCCATGAACACGCACACACACACTGAGTCGCAGAGAAAACGACAGTGACCAAGCTGTTTTATTGAATGGTTGAGCTTTTTAAAGATTTACATCTTCAGTGGAAAACCATTGAGCAATGGACTAACTTATTGTTGTTTCTTGTTTTCATTGGCTATGAAACAAAAACATCATCAGCCTTATCCTGTCCAGCCATTTGATGGAATGGTGCTGCCTTGAATCATGGTGTCAAGCAAAAGCCTCAAAGGCTTTTAAACTCCTGAATATGTCATACTCATAGTCATAACCCATTCATATGACTTTATTGTTAAACACAAAGAATGAATAAGAGGATAAAGAAGCTTGTACTAATTGTGATATTGATTACGAGAGCGATGTCCTAAGTTAAGTGATAATCAATGAAGTGTAAATAATGATGATGGTGATGATGGTGGTGGTGTGACTCCTTGCAGTGGGGTCCCTGCTGTGGTGGACTTTGCTGCCATGCGTGATGCGGTGATGAAACTCGGCGGTGACCCAGAGAAGATTAATCCCGTTTGCCCCGCCGACCTTGTCATCGATCATTCCATCCAGGTGGACTTTAACAGGAAGTAAGAGCTCTTTCCACCATGGCACCATCACGTAATATGTTCTCCATACAGATACAACGTGAACATCATCTCAGTTTGCTCAGGCGTTATCACCATAAGACAATGAGTCTCCTTCTCTACGTCGTAAACACACCGGTTCTCTCTTCCCTTTTAGGTCCGACAGCCTTCACAAAAACCAGGACTTGGAGTTTGACCGCAACCAAGAGAGATTTCAGTTCTTAAAGGTGCGAAAAGTGAACAAACCAGTGTGAAGGTAACTATGGAGAGATCTTAAACATATTGTCTGTCCTTCCCAGTGGGGCTCAAAAGCCTTCAGGAACATGCGCATCATCCCTCCTGGTTCAGGGATCGTTCACCAGGTCAACCTGGAGTACCTGGCCAGAGTGGTGTTCAACCAGGATGGGTTCTTCTACCCAGATAGCCTGGTGGGCACCGACTCCCACACCACCATGATCGATGGACTGGGAGTGCTGGGCTGGGGTAAGACTCTCGTGTGATATATATATTAGTGCTGTCATATTAGCGCGTTATTAACGGCGTTAACGCAAACCAATTTTAACGCCGTCAATTTTATTAACGCATTTTCATTTTTTCATTTTTTTCTCGCGAGCACCACGCCGGATGTAGCTCAACCGGAAGCAAAACAATAGGCACGCCGTTTGGGCTTGGAAGCTAGGCTAACGTTACGGTTTGAAATGAATGAATGGTGAGCGCGATACGGCAAAATGAATGATAAGACGCTAATGAATGGAAACTAAGTTTACTTTCAAAAAGTTGTCAGATGGTTCCCTTGACAAGACCAAAGTGGTACGTGCCATTTGTCATTGTGAACTGAGCTATCATCGTAGCCTATCCAGTCTGAAACACCACTTGATGGCCAAGCACACAGCTGATGCTAACTCTGCGCCCCCTCGTCATAGCCAGACAAGAATGGATGACTTCGGACAGAAACGCATGGACACCACAACGAAGAACAAACTTATTGCAGCCATAGCTAAATGGGTGGCTACTGCGTGTAGGCCTGTTAACGTTGTGGAGGACGAGGGTCTAGCTGATATAATACGCATCGCATCCAACGACAGGACCTACAAATTGCCAAATGTTCACAGCTCTCTCTCTCTCTCTCTCTCTCTCTCTCTCTCTCTCTCTCTCTCTCTCTCTGTTAAGCCCTTGTTTACCTGAAATGTGCACTTTATAATTTTATTTTGTATGCCCTTGTTTACCTGAAATGTGCACTTTATAATTGTATTTTGTACACCCTTGTTTACCTGAAATGTGCACTTTATAATTTTATTTTGTACACCCTTGTTTACCTGAAATGTGCACTTTATAATTTTATTTTGTAAACCCTTGTTTACCTGAAATGTGCACTTTATAATTGTATTTTGTACTGCCCTGTTTGGCAGTTGTTTTTCAATAAAATAAAACATTTGCATAAAGCAAGCCAATCCACTTTTTCATGTTGATAAGAGCATTAAAATGAAGAAAAAAAAAAAATGCGATTAATCGCGAGTTAACTATGACATAAATGCGATTAATCGCGATTAAATATTTTAATCGTTTGACAGCACTAATATATATATATATATACTCACCTAAAGGATTATTAGGAACACCTGTTCAATTTCTCATTAATGCAATTATCTAATCAACCAATCACATGGCAGTTGCTTCAATGCATTTAGGGGTGTGGTCCTGGTCAAGACAATCTCCTGAACTCCAAACTGAATGTCAGAATGGGAAAGAGGTGATTTAAGCAATTTTGAGCGTGGCATGGTTGTTGGTGCCAGACGGGCCGGTCTGAGTATTTCACAATCTGCTCAGTTACTGGGATTTTCACGCACAACCATTTCTAGGGTTTACAAAGAATGGTGTGAAAAGGGAAAAACATCCAGTATGCGGCAGTCCTGTGGGCGAAAATGCCTTGTTGATGCTAGAGGTCAGAGGAGAATGGGCCGACTGATTCAAGCTGATAAAGAGCAACTTTGACTGAAATAACCACTCGTTACAACCGAGGTATGCAGCAAAGCATTTGTGAAGCCACAACACGCACAACCTTGAGGCGGATGGGCTACAACAGCAGAAGACCCCACCGGGTACCACTCATTTCCACTACAAATAGGAAAAAGAGGCTACAATTTGCAAGAGCTCACCAAAATTGGACAGTTGAAGTCTGGAAAAATTTTGCCTGGTCTGATGAGTCTCGATTTCTGTTGAGACATTCAGATGGTAGAGTCAGAATTTGGCGTAAACAGAATGAGAACATGGATCCATCATGCCTTGTTACCACTGTGCAGGCTGGTGGTGTAATGGTGTGGGGGAGGTTTCTTGGCACACTTTAGGCCCCTTAGTGCCAATTGGGCATCGTTTAAATGCCACGGCCTACCTGAGCATTGTTTCTGACCATGTCCATCCCTTTATGGCCACCATGTACCCATCCTCTGATGGCTACTTCCAGCAGGATAATGCACCATGTCACAAAGCTCGAATCATTTCAAATTGGTTTCTTGAACATGACAATGAGTTCACTGTACTAAAATGGCCCCCACAGTCACCAGATCTCAACCCAATAGAGCATCTTTGGGATGTGGTGGAACGGGAGCTTCGTGCCCTGGATGTGCATCCCACACATCTCCATCAACTGCAAGATGCTATCCTATCAATATGGGCCAACATTTCTAAAGAATGCTTTCAGCACCTTGTTGAATCAATGCCACGTAGAATTAAGGCAGTTCTGAAGGCGAAAGGGGGTCAAACACAGTATTAGTATGGTGTTCCTAATAATCCTTTAGGTGAGTGTGTGTGTGTATATATATATATATATATATATATATATATATATATATATATATACACACACACACACACACACACACACTGGAATTGATCACTGATCATGAAGTTCTTTATAAGATTCGTCATCAAACCCTCAGGTGTGGGCGGGATCGAGGCGGAGGCTGTTATGCTGGGTCAGCCAATAAGCATGGTGCTCCCTGAGGTGGTGGGATACAAGCTGTCCGGGACCCCAGATAAGTTCATCACCTCTACAGATATTGTCCTCACAGTTACTAAGGTAGTTCCAATCTTTTTTTACACGCTTGAACCTTTTTAACAATGTAATAATCAAAGTAAAGTGTTAAATAAGAAGTATGCAGAGATGCGTTTGATTCTTTTGGGGTATGATCTCTGGCAGCATTTACAAGATGTCTACACTTGTTGCGTTCATCATCACAATCTGACATCTTCCCCTCCCCCCTTTGCTCTCAGCACCTCCGTCAGGTGGGTGTCGTGGGGAAGTTTGTGGAGTTCTTTGGCCCAGGCGTTGCTCAGCTGTCCATCGCTGACAGAGCCACCATCGCCAACATGTGTCCGGAGTACGGAGCCACGGCGGCCTTCTTCCCCGTGGATGACGTCAGCATTCAGTACCTTGAGCAGACCGGTGAGTGTGGAGCTGTGGAGATATGGTGCACGGTGACAACGTGCCGTCCCCAGCTACGCGTTTGAGTCAACATTAAAACCGTAGGACGTATTCATCTCTCTGATTCATGACAAGAAATGTTTCCATTTTGTTTGTATTCAGGGCGAGATGCAGAAAAGCAGGCGTACATTACAAAGTACCTGAAGGCGGTGTCCATGTTTAGAGACTATAACAATGTCTCCCAGGATCCAGATTTTACTCAGGTCAGTCTCTACATATCTCTGCATTTTGAAGTTCTACTCTGAGATCGTTGAGCCCATAAAAGAAAGGTTGACTAACAATGGCTTTTTAAAAGGTCAAATAGTGTTGCTAAATGCCTAAATGACTTAACAGAGCACACAGAGCCTGGTAGTTGTCAGCTGCAACAGGTTGTAATGTAATTCCAAACACAAAGATATGAAGACGAAAACAATAAATGACTTGGTTAAAGATAAGACAGTTTCGACTATGTGTGTAGTGTTCTCGTGCAGTGTGTTGAAACTCTGGACTAAACACGGAGTTAAACCGCAATCAATGAAGACAGAGTCGTAGTAAGTTTCACCCATTTACTGTCACTCTTTTCCCTCAATCATGCTGGTGAAAACTGCAAACCAAGACAATACAAACATTCAGTCTACATTCCTAACATAACATTTCACAGTAGTAAATATAAATATACATTGCATATTTATACATTACAGCACATACGGCATTGCCGCCAAGATGCTTCCCCAGTGGCTGCAACCGGATTCTGGAGCATGCGGTCCACTGTCAAATGTTACTCAACCGGAAGTACTGAAACCCCCGGAAGTAGTGTCATAACATGGCACGAACAGGAAAATCATATTGCTAATAACTATGTCTTGAAATAAACAACCATTAATTAAACAAAAATGAAATTGAAAATGCCGTAAAGGCAACACACCTTTTGTGAGGTCACTACAACTTGCAGCATAGAGAAACATTCCACTCTTGATCAGTCCTTGGGTTGAAGTAGAACAATCTCCATAATTGGTCTAAGAAAGGTCTTTACGGTGCCTTGGTCAGTTGGCTTCACCTCTTACATGTCCATCCTTTCCAGGGAACGTGGCGATAAGCCTTGCCATAGGCCAGCAATTGTGGCAATTCTGCTTGTCCCTGAGCAGAACGAGATCTCCAATTTGAAGGTTTCTACGGGCCAATGTCCACTTCATTCTGTGTTGTAAGGAAGGTAAGTATTCATGGCTCCAACGGGTCCAAAACTGGTTGGCAAGAGCCTGGACTTGTCTCCACTGCTTTGTGTACAGGTCCATGTCTGAGAAGTCTCCAAGTGGAGGTGGAACTCCTGTCTTTTGTGTAAGGAGCATTGACGGCGAGAGTATGAAGTGTCAGGATCCGTAGACACAGGTACGAGAGGTCGTGCGTTACTGATGACTGTGACCTCTGCCATTAGTGTGCAAAGCACTTCATGGGTCTGCCGAGTGTTTTGCTGAAGAAACATTGAATTGAGGATTGGCAATGCCAATCATGCGTTCCCAAGAACCCCCCATATGAGAAGCATGTGGTGGGTTGAATACCCAGCTTGCACCCCTGCTCGCTGACGTACTTCTGCACCGTTTTGTCCATCCTAAGCTCTTTATACACGTCAATAAAGTTGGTACAGCAATCAGATTGGAGCTGTTTCGCAGGATCTCTTAGTGCGAAGAACCTCCGAAGAGCATTTATGCAGCTGGATGTGTCCAACGACTCGATTATCTCAACATGTACAGCCCTTGAACTCATACAGCTAAACATGATGGCCCATCACTTACTCGTGTTTGAAGGATCTTGCCATGTGAATCAGGAATGATACTCCTCTTAGTAGAGGCAAAGGTGGAGAAGTGTTGGAACCGGTCAGAGGTTAGTATTGGTTCTTCCAGGCAAGTAGCACAGGTTTGGATGATCGAATTTCTGAGTCTCTTTCAGGTTCGATTAGCTCAAATGTCTCACGTGTTTGCGTTTCCTCTGTAGATGGCTGGAGCAGGAAGGAGGGTCCAGTGAACCAAGAGGTTTATACAAGGCGGTTTGCTAATAAAGATCTTGATGCAGGGTTTTCCTCTGTACGTACATAGTGCCATTGCTCGGGCTTTGAGGACTGACAAATGCGTAGAACTCTATTGTGGACGTATGCATAGAATCGTTTTGACTCATTACAGATATAGCCGAGCACTACCTTGCTGTCCATATAGAAATTGGTGGCATCCAACTTTAACTCTACACACAGCTCAAGCCTTTGGATCGTAGTTTCAGACTGGGGTGCTAACTTTGCCTTACCCATAACAAATCCTACTTCGGCTTGCCCATTTTCTTGAACTGCTTTCAGGTACGCCATAGCACCGATGGCCTTGGTAGATGCATCCAAGAACACACACAACTCTTTGTGCACTGCCTTTAGTGGGTGAGGTCGCTGTGTATGTTCGAGGAACATGAAGCTGTTTTAGGTCCTGGAGTGAATCTCTCCAGGATTCCCATCTGCTTTGCTTGTCTTCTGGGAGAGACGTGTCCCAGTCGGAAGAAATGTGTTCCCGGAGGAGAGCTCTTCCCTAGATCGTGACAGGTGCCAGCAGACCCAGGGGATAAAAAATACTGTTGACCGTGGAGAGACCACCACGTCGGATAAATGGTTTGATTGTAGTTGACGCAGAGTAGGTGAATGTGTCAGTCCTGATCTCCCAGAGCAGACCCAGGCTCCGTTGTGTGGGTGTTGTTTCTCCGCTCAGATCTAGGTCCTTGAATACTGTGGCACAATCTTCGGGTGGGAAGGCCTCTACAACTGCCTGACAGTTTGATGCAAACTTGTGTAAGCAGAGGTTTGATTCAGCGAGTGATGCCTGCGTTCGTTGAAGCAAATCAATTGCCTCCGCTTCAATTGGTAGGGAAACCAAGCCATCGTCCACATAAAAGTGCCTTTCCACGAACTTGACAGTATCGGCACCATGCTCCTTTGTTCCTTCTCTGATAGCTCTTCGCAGCCTGTAGATAGCCACAGCAGAAGATGGTGCATTGCCAAATACATGAACCTTCATCCGGTCCTCGACAACTTCCTTATTAATGTCATTGTCCTTGTGCCACAAAAAACGCAGAAAGTTGCGGTGGTCTTCATGCACAAAGAAACATCTGCTGGATGTCAGCAAGAATTGCAACCTTCTCTTTCCAGAAGCGTAGCAAGATACCAAGAAGGGAGTTGTTGAGATCGGGACCAGTGAGCAGCACGTTGTTGAGGGAGACGCCATGGTACGGTGCGCTGGAGTCAAAGACCACCCTGATCTGATTTGAGTTTTTGTGGGTTGTAGACCTCAAACGTTGGGAGATACCAGCACTCCTCATCTTCTCTCAGTGGCGGTGCTATCTCAGCATGTCCATTAGATTTTCTCCATGAATGCCACATACTGCTCCTGCATCTCAGGTTTCCTTTTCAAGGTTCGTTGTAGGGATGCAAACCGGTTGACTACCTGCACCCTGTTGTTCAGCAGAACCTTGCATGGTTCTTTAAATGGCAGTGGGGCGACCCAACTGCTAGTGTTGTCTCTGTAGACGTTTGTGTCCATTATCTTTAAAAAGATGAGGTCTTCTATTGATGGAGCCAGTTTGTTGTCATGTTCAATTCGATTAAACACTGTCTCACCCAGCATCCTCTTTGTTGTCTTGTCAGGCCAGTTAGCATTCTGCTGTGTCTCCTTGACATGCATGAAGTTTGTGCAGGTTTGAAGGATTGTCTAGCACGTTGGTTTTGAACGTGTTGACTGTCGGCTTATAGGTGCATTACCCAGGCACACCTCTCCTATTACTACCCATCCCAGGTCCAGTCATTGAGCAAAGGGGACGTTATGCGGCCCATTGACTTGTTGCCTGACCTTGTGTGCTCGAAGGACATCTCTTCCGAGTAGCAGAAGTATTTGTGCTTCTGGATTCAGTTGCGGGATGTGCTTGGCAATGTGATGGAGATGAGGCTGGTGGAGAACATCGCTTGGCGTCGGAATCTCAGACCGATTGTTCAATATTTCATGACACTCCATGAGAGGTGGGAGAGAGATGAGAACCTTTCCATCCAGTGACTCAATCTGGAATCCTTCTGCCTTCTTGCCAGATGTTTCAACGATGCCAAAGCAAGTTCTGAGGTAGTACGAGAATGGAACTCCGGTCTAGCTAGTGAGCGGTTACTCTGGTCATCTAGAATTACATAGGCTTTCACAGCCATGGCCTTGGAACCCTTTGGATATATCTTTGCGAGGCAGATCTTTGCACATGAGCGGCTCCACTGACCTGGACCACAAACTTACGTGCAGTTTGTTCTAACATCGGCCGTGTTAGAATGATCTTCTCCCTCCCTGTCGTTCTCTTGTGATGGTGTGCTAGTGGGAGGAATCTGTTGTGGAACATATGACTGCGCATGGACATTCACAATTGGGCTTGTTCTTCTGACTTCAGACCTAGTCTGGTGTAGCTAAATGCCCACTATCAGCTCTTTCAGACTTTAGCTTTTAGGTGGTAAAGTATCTTTTGTAGATGGATACCATGTTACAAAGCTGGCACTTGATTCTTCATGGAATGGGGAAGCAACAGGTAAGACTGACGAGAGTGGAGCGGAAGAACGAAGATTGATTTGTGATTGAACATATTCACTGGTACGTTACATCTTTCTCCTTTCTGATTCAGATCTGCCATTTTGAACTGGCATTGCCCCAGCGTCTTCCAGCACTTGAGCCTCCACCATGGCCACATCAGCCTCTCGATGTAGCGTCAGCACCTCCAACTCTGTCTATTCTTACCGTTTCCATCTGAATTTGAGCATCTCCTCTGACTCTTTCTGCTTCCATAGCAGCCTTTTCCATCTTCAGTTTAGCTTCTTGGGTAGCATATGATGCTCTAATCTTAGCAGCTTCTGCTTTAGCCCGAACGTGAGCCACACTTGGCGTTGATGACGCAGTCTTGCTGCTCCTAGTGCTGGATACAGACGATTTGTCGTTGGCTTCCATCTTGATCCCTTTGAAACATCCAATGCATGCCTTTTCACTGTAGTCTTTTCGTGCAGTGTGTTGAAAACTCTGGACTAAACAGAGTTAAACCGCAATCAATGAAGACAGAGTCGTAGTAAGTTTCACCCATTTACTGTCACTCTTTGCCCTCAATCATGCTGGTGAAAACTGCAAACAAAGACAATACAAACATTCAGTCTACATTCTTAACATAACATTTCACAGTAGTAAATATAAATATACATTGCATATTTATACATTACAGCACACACGGCATTGCCGCCAAGATGCTTCCCCAGTGGATGCAAGCGGATTCTGGAGCATGCGGTCCACTGTCAAATGTTACTCAACCGGAAGTACTGAAACCCCCGGAAGTAGTGTCATAACATGGCACGAACAGGAAAATCATATTGCTAATAACTATGTCTTGAAATAAACGACCATTTAATTAAACAAAAATGAAATTGAAAATGCCGTAAAGGCAACACAATGTGTAAGCAGAAACGTATGAATTGCCAAATGATGACAGACTTATGGCAGAGCACAGTGAGGCAGAGAAATGTGAAAAGACCCACCAGCTCATCCAGCTCAACCAGTATGTCCTGTCTCTACCTTTCTCAGGTCGTGGAGCTGGATCTGACTACAGTGGTCCCATGCTGCAGTGGCCCCAAAAGACCTCAGGACAGAATCTCTGTGTCCGACATGAAGACAGACTTTGAAGCCTGCCTGGGATCAAAAGTAGGTACCGCTCCGCTGTAGAGGTCTGATGTCACTACCACAGGAGGTTATCATGTTACCTCATCTCACACACCCCTAGGCCTGACACAGACATACCCCGCTTGGAAACCGATCCCCTCATCCACCTTCTTTTAAAATGGTGATGAAGCGGAAAAGAAGGTCGTCGTCTGTCTTCTTTGTTTTCTTTGTTAAAATTGGCATTACAGATAAATCTGTGTGGTGCTTGTACTGAATCCTCCAGGCAATTAAATCCGGAGCGTTGTTCAGATTTTGGAGTATCAAGTATAGAAAACACAAAGAGCTAGTATCAAAAGTCTGTTCAGAGTTGTAATTATTCTTGTTTTTTTAATTTGATGGTTCCTGATTTAAATCAGACGTATTCTTTTGCGTGCCTTTCTGGATAATCATTATTAAATATTAGACTTTAACTGTTAAAACTTCTCTTGTTCTTTGATGCTTCTTTTTTTTAAATGTTTAATACAAATAAATTATCTGAAAGTATCATAGTACAGTAAAGTATCCTGAAAAGGATAGTTTGGCATTGTTACGAACATTGAAGTTTGTCCAAGCAACACTGCCTTGTTTGACTCCACGAAGGAACTCATTTCATGTTGCTCTGACATTTTTAGCAAGGTTTCAAGGGTTTCCAGATGGCTCCAGAGCGTCACAGCGCTGTGGTCCCCTTCCAGTTCAACGGAACAGAGTATTCATTAAGCCATGGCTCCGTGGTCATCGCTGCCATCACCAGCTGCACCAACACGAGCAACCCATCCGTCATGCTTGGAGCAGGTGGGTGTGCAGTACTCCTCTTAAGGGGATTTCAGCAATATCATTCAGGGGGCGGGGTGTATGAACTCCTGACTCTTATCTGACATGGTTATTAAAGATAATATATTAATTAATATAATGAATTATTAATTAAAGATATTGTGTGTGTGTATATATAATATTGCTATTGTGGATTATTTTTCTTCTTTACTGCTTTTATTACTGTTTTTACTGTTTATTTATATTACTTTGTCTCTTGTGTGCACTGCTGCTGTAATCCTGCAATTTCCCCACTGCGGGACTAATAAAGGATTATCTTATTTTATCTTATGAATGCTCTTCCTTCAGGGCTCCTTGCAAAGAAAGCAATCGAGTGTGGCCTGAGCGTGAAACCATACATAAAGACCAGCCTGTCGCCCGGCAGTGGAGTGGTCACCTACTACCTAAAGGAGAGCGGGGTTATGGACTACCTCTCTCAGCTGGGGTGAGCGGCTCAAAGTCCCCATTCAGTCAGTTGTCTTAATTTGTGGATGATCCTGAACATGTTCAGTGTTGGAGGAAGTGGGGAAGACGGAGACACTAAATGTGCTGAGTGTAAAAGTGAATTTCTTACTTTAGAAAACACACACTCACACACAAAATACAAGGTCCACTTTCTAGCTTTTTTTTCTTTTTTTTAATCCAAAAATCATTTTGTTTGCACGTTGTTGGTATTCAAACTGTAATGACATTTTTGTATTCAACATCTTCAGTCTAAAAGACTGTTTGAAGTAATTAGTTGGAATGCTTCAGCTGTTTTGGAATTATTAAGCTTTTTATTAGTTTTATTAGTATTTTATGGGATCCTATGGAGAAAATCTTCAAATCCTCTTCAGGTTTAAAAGCTTACAAGTTCTGCATACTTTTAGCTACAGAAACCATTTCAACTTTAAAATGCTGACAAAACCTTTAAGTATTACTGTATAATTTATATTTACAATTTTTTTTAATAGGTTTTCTACTTTTTGATCTGTCACCCTTTATGTTTTATGCTTTTTTCGTACCAGTTCTGACTTTACAATAGGTGTGTATGGCGCAGCTCAGAGCATGTGATGTCACGGAGCAGCTTCAGACTCTTAAAATATTTGTATTTTCACTCTTCAGGCGTCATTTCTAGATCGAAACGTAGGAAATATTGTGTTTTGTCGTAGACGTAGGTCGATGGAATCCACAGATTCACACATTTGGCTGAAGCCGCCTGTACGTGAGAGGAAGTCCACCTCTCTGCTCCATGGAGCCCATGTTAAGACATTTTTTTTACACTACAGACCACAATTCACATTATCTGTTTATCAAGTCATCCCTTCTCTCAATAAATTATATTGAAGCAATAGGAGCTACAGATATCTGATTTTTTAGATGGAACTGTAGTCCCTTTGAAGTTATCACTATGACAACCTTTGATGTTGGCACCACACAGGTGATTCATATGACCTCATTAGTTTTTCACATAGACACACACAGACAGACACACACAGAAAGACAGGCACACTAGCACACACAGACAAACAGACACACACATACGCAAATGACTTCTGTCTGTTTGTCTCTCTCTTTCTCTCTCCCTCTGTCTCTCTCCCCCTCTTTTTCTTTCGTTCCTTCTCTCTCTCTCTCTATTTATCTCCCTCTTCTGTCTGTCTTTCTTTCTCTCTTCTGTTTCTCTTTCTTCCTCTCTCTTTCTTACCACTCTCTCTCTCCCTCTTCTGTATGTCTTTCTCTCAATCTCTCTTTATTCCTCTCTCTTTCTCTCTTCTGTCTGTCTTTCTCCCTCTCTCGTTCTCTTTCTCTCTTTTCCTGGATAGTAATTTTTCTTGCTTTCAACTTTTCCAATTTTAAAGGAATTTTAGCAGTTCAGTTCAATAAGGTTTGCCCTGTTTGATATAGGTCATATATATATATATATATATATATATATATATATATATATATATATATATATATATATATATATATATATATATATATATATATATATATCATACATACATACATACAGTTGTGTGAAAAAGTGCATGCCCCCTTCCTGATTTCTTATCTTTGTCACACTTAAATGTTTCAGATCATCAAACAAATTTAAATATTAGACAAAGATAACACAAGTAAACACAAAATGCAGTTTTTAAATGAAGGTTTTTATTATTATTATTATTATTATTATTATATATATATATATATTTTCTTTTTTCTTTTCTCTGCTGGCCTATTTTATATTGTAATTGTTTTTCACAAATACGGGGGGGTGCGCGCTGAACAGCATCCCGTCACACGTCATTGTTATATAAAAAATAAGTTTGCAGTAAAATGCTCCACTCGTATCTTGGTTTGATATCAAAATGTAAGGGATCAGAAACCTCAATATCTAACATTGGGGTCAGCCTCAGCAATACCATGTTGGTCAGGTTTAAACAACAATATATGTTGCATAACTGCACTGTAAGGATGGACGTCCCAATTTCTATATATGTATCATATGATATATATTACATCTTCTGGAAATTCAATTGAGACACTCTAGAGATCCAACTATGTTGATGAACGTCTGTTGTTTGTAATCCAGTGAGTTAGGATTTTTGCCTTGATGTGATTAACTTAATTTGTATAAAGTATCTGTCAATCCAATATGGCAGTCCTGCTCTCTGATTTACAACATGGGCTTCAGTGGCCGAATGCACACAGACACATTGAAGAGTGTTCAAGTAGTGAGGGGAGAGAAAATGCTCTCTGAAACTCTGGCACTGAAATGAAGAAATTGTGCTCAAAATAGTTTTGAAGCATTTGACACAGTGAAAATGGCGACAATTGCTGGATTGTCCTTGATGTTGCATTTGTATGCAAGTATTCAATCAAAGATCGTGATAAAACCCCCGTTGAGTTGTCACTATTTATCATTTAATTAGTAGAGGCATTAACTGACCACAGAATTCACACCTCTGTTGTTTTTGGAGGACATGTTAAAATCCAGTAAGCCTGTGACACAACAGGCCTCGCCCATGGGGGTCATGTGATTTTTGGCACCGTGAACTGACGTTAGAATGAAGCTCTGAGACGATAACGTGCTCACCTTGTAAACAATCCTTTTGTCTCTCCTGTTAGCTTTGAGGTCGTTGGCTACGGCTGCATGACCTGTATAGGAAACAGTGGGCCGCTCCCAGAGCCGGTGGTGGAGGCCGTGACACAGGTACTAAGAGACTGTTTCCACATCCCATCTGTACATGTAATGTTCCAAGCACTCAGTAGCTCTTTTTCTTCCTCATATGTCTTCTTTTTCTCTTTCTTTGTTTTCTCTTGCTGTTACTTTATTCTTCCTCCGTAGATAAACACTAATACGATTACATAAAGGCGTTTCTACCATGCGGTGGTACTTCTATAATTTGGAGGTTGATTACATTGATTTGTGTTCCAGGGAGATCTGGTTGCTGCAGGAGTCCTTTCAGGAAACAGAAACTTTGAAGGGAGGGTCCACCCCAACACCAGAGCGAACTACCTGGCTTCCCCACCGCTCGTCATCGCCTACGCAATTGCCGGCACTGTGAGGATCGACTTTGAGAGCGAACCCATTGGTGAGTCGTTGTGTTTTGAGAGTAACTACTACGCGGTGAGAAAACAAACGTTGTTTCAGCGGTTAAGCACATACGTTTGAAGTCGCTGCTGCAGGCTGGAAGCTCCAGGCCCAATTGGCATAACACGGCAGAATTTACAACTAAACCGCTAGGGGTCTGCATTGCATTGTGGGTAATACCAGGTTTTGTCGAGGAAGAAGGATGGATGGAATACAAAAGATAACCCTGGTTCTGCTGCATCTATTTTGACTAGGGCTGGGCACGTTAACGCGTTATAAATGCGTTAACGTAGCAATCCATTAACGCCCACAATGATTTTATCATGCGTTAACAGCATGTTTTTTTTTTTTTTTTTGCATTAGGAGGAGCTTAACACTGGCGCACACCGGTACTGCACTTTTTAAATGGACATTTTCATTTGAAATCTCTCCCAAAGCAAAGCTATTTGTAACCACTGTAATTGTCTTATCACCGGAGTACTACGAGCCTGACGTACCTTAAGGCACTGATGCAGCCAACCAGCATCCTTAGAATCGCAACGAATGACTGTGCGTATGAGCCTCCCTCAAGATGCGCCGTCGTCAGGAGAATACACAAGTTGTATGAAATGGAGCGGACTACGTTACAACGTGCACCAACTGTTGCTCTCACTGAGACTACTGGACATCGCTGTAACCACAGTTATCTCAGAGTTACAGTTTGTAGCGTACCCCTCCGACAGATGGTCTTGCACTTTGACTGATGGTTTTTAAATGTGTTTTATTTATTCCCAAACCAACGTAAGAACTTGTGCCTCAGGAAACCAGATACATTTCGCTTACGGCAGACAAAAAACAGGCAACAAAAACAACAAAATTGATTGACAAACCGTTTCTAACTTTAGAACACATTGAGTTACTTACACAGTTCATTATATTGATGAACTGTGGGTGCTGCTTCACATGCTTTGACTGTCATCAAAACAGAAGACAGACATTTTGCAGAAACGTGTACGGAACATTATATTCATGTTGCACAGCAGTGGAACATTTCCAATAAAGTCAGCAGACTTAGCACGGATAGTGCATACATATGATGCTGCTGCGAGACATCTGCCAGTCGAACACGTCCCCTGCATCGCCCACTCTCCAGCGCTCTGTCACAGTGTCTCTGCAGAACAGTGCGTTAACAATGTCCTGACAGCCAAATGCAGAACAGTTGTGGGCCTTCAAACACAGTCCAGCAAGTGCAGCTGAATTAAAACATCAACAAATTGAACATGGACAAAAGAAGGAGTCGCTTGTCCCTCTAACAGGGACCCTTACTACTGAACAGACTGTTTATGCTGTTCCCTGATGAAATACAAATGTTTCTTCTGGTACCTAAAAGAAAACAGATGTATGTTAACTTGCTGTTGCTCTGAGAGTGCCTGTTATATTGTTCTGATAACATTACTTTAAAATAAAAGTGTGTAATACACTAGTTTTTCATTTATTATTGAATTTTGCGCATAATGCGATTAATCGCTGTTAATCACAGAAAATCATGCGATTAATCGATTAAATGTTTTCACCTTTGCCCAGCACTAATTTTGACCCTTTCTTTTTTTTTTACTTTAAAGGAGAGCAATGCTAAATCAGTGCATCACTCTTTTATATAATAAGTAGTATTTAACATTCACTCTGTCATATTCATTCATGATTAACATCAACATTCTGTCATATTCATTGAATGTGCTGTAACTCTGTTACTTTGGTCATTCTGGTCACATGACATCTATTGCTTCTGTCCATCCGAGGAGAGGGATCCTCCTCTGTCGCTCTCCTGAAGGTTTCTTCCTCTTTTTTTCCCTGTGAAAGGGTTTTTCCTGATCCGATGTGAGGTCCTGGGACAGGGATGTCATATGTGTACAGATTGTAAAGCCCTCCGAGGCATTTTAATTTGTCATGTTGGGCTATACAAAATAAACAGAATTAAATGTTTTGCCATAGCTTCTCCCATCCTCCCAGCTGCTGCTCCGTTTTTTTTATGGCTCCATTTCAAACACTTTTTCCCAGTGAAGTGAAATCTGTAGTGTGTGTGTGTATATGTGTATATGTGTGTGTGTGTATATATATATATATATATATATATATATATATATATATATATATATATATATATATATATATATATATATATATATATATATATATGTATATATATATATATATATATATATATATGTATGTGTATATGTATATATATATGTATATATATATATATATATGTATGTGTATATGTATATATATATATATATATATATATGTATATATATATATATGTGTGTGTGTGTGTATATATATATATGTGTGTGTGTGTATATATATATGTATATATATATATGTGTGTGTATATATATATGCAGGTATCTTCTCTCAGCTGCTTGGTTTGGTTTGCATTACTGAGATTTGTATCGTATCAGCTTCTCACACAGCAGGAATTTGTTTACCGTGTACTTCTGGTCTACCGGTCTCATAGACTTGCTTGGATGAGCTGCAGACCCATACATCAAGTTGTATCCTATTTATCAGGCCTGAAGAGAGGCTGCCTTAACTCTTTATTATTTAAATTTTTTTGTCATTTTCATGGTGCAATTACATTTGATAAGAACTTTTCATGTGTGATTTCAATCTTTTTGCGCTCATATTTGTCTTTGCTAAAACAAATGTAGTTTCACATCTTGTCTTGTTGTCTCCTCTGTAGCCATTAACTCTGAAGGCAAAGAGATTTTCCTGAGGGACATCTGGCCCACACGGGATGAGATCCAGGCTGTGGAGAGGACGTTTGTCATCCCATCAATGTTCAAAGAAGTCTATGAGAAGATTGAGGTAGTGTAACCTTTAGTCGGTTGGCAGCCAAGCATCGCAGCAGTGTAATGTAGATGTGTGGTTACTATGAATCTGACTGTGTTGTGTTGTTGCAGAAAGTAAATGAACGCTGGAACGCTCTGGTTGCTCCAACTGACAAGCTGTATACCTGGGACCCCCAAATCGACCTACATCAAGTCCCCACCATTCTTCGATGGTTTGGTAAATATACACATTAAAACCTCTTCCCAAACTCACGCAACTACTATAATAACTTAAGTCCAAAGCTGCAATTATTGAAATACTAGAAATGTTATTTTCCTTTAATGTGCTCATGATGACCGAGAGCATAACATTTTTTAAACTAGTGCCAGAATGGCAATGAAAATGAAAACTTCGAAACATTTTTGTTTATTCAAATGAACTCCTTTTCTACAGTGGACCAGAAGTGGAAACCAGGAAATGTAAAATATGTTCTTATGCTCATTCTAATGAGCTGGTAAGGGCTGTTGTCATTTGAATGTTGGCCGCCCTGTACTTCCATACCTCTGCTGTTACTGATAGATGGATGGTTGTACTTTATTGATCCCAAATTGGGAAATGATTGTGTTACAGCAACAGGTTATTAAGGCGTTTCACAGGAACTGTAAATATTAATATCAACACTAGAAGATAGATGAAGAATATATTATAATACACGATAAATATACCAAACTACCAGAACTAACTTGATGAGACACTACTACGACTATTATTGTTTTTGGCCATGGCTTTACTGTGTGCTGCGTCATGTGCTCTTAATTCAGACTATGAAGCTGCAGCCACCCAAGTCCATCCATGACGCCTACGTGCTGCTGAACCTGGGCGACTCGGTCACCACCGACCACATTTCCCCTGCAGGGAACATCGCCAGGAGCAGCTCTGCAGCACGCTACCTCACCAACAGAGGGTGAGCGACCACACGCAGACCGACATGTGGCTTTTCTCTCTCGGTCAAGTTGTAGGAGTCCTGTGAGTCTGCAGGGACAATAGACTACTGTCAGACTTTAAATATGCCCCGATTTAAGATTGAAACGCTAACTTCAGTTGGTTTAATTGAAGTCATCTGGACGGGGAACGTTTCTCTAATTTCGAATTGTCCTTTATGTCCTGCCTGAGATCAGTTGTGTTGTGCCTGTCCATAAAAGCTCTCCGCTTCACCATGTTTGTGCTTTGACAGTTTGAGCCCTCGGGACTACAACTCCTATGGCTCACGACGAGGTAACGACGCCGTCATGGCCAGAGGGACATTTGCCAACATCCGCCTCTTTAACAAGTTCATGAACAAGCAGGCGCCACAAACCATTCACCTGCCAACCGGAGAGACGGTCAGCATGCAACACCTCTCTATAACCTCTAACTCCTTGTATCTTTTATGTCAACTGTCTCAGTGTAACACGCAGGGAAACTTCTACATGCTGCTTGTGTTTAAGCTTGATGTGGCCTCACATTATGGAGGCGAGATGGACTATTACATTTGGACTAACACTTGCATATTTGGCCCGGTTTGTCCAGCTGGATGTGTTTGATACTGCAGAGAGATACCAGCAGTCTGGCGTCCCTCTGCTGGTTCTAGCAGGGAAGGAGTACGGCTCGGGCAGCTCCAGAGACTGGGCAGCCAAGGGCCCCTTCCTCCTGGTAAGGATCATGTTTTTTTAATCTGTGGAAGAAAATTAATATTCATACGTTGTAAATGATGGGAAGTGAGACTTGAATGATGGATTTTGTTCTTTAATAAAGAACTCCAACAACATACGGTCAACTTATTATCTTTTTCCCGAGCATTGATACACATCTCATTGGATGCAATTTGAATTTAGTCAGTTAGAAAACTTGTTAATAATAATTAACAAGTTTAATGATAATCATCACTGAGATTAAAATAGTGGGTGGGAGTTTCTGACAGCATTATTAAAAAGTCAAAAGTTATTAAAATGTCTTAAATTAGTTTCACAACAGACTTACATCATTTCTTTTGCGTGCTATCGGCAGTGCTGTTACTGTGAATGTGTCCGTGTGGGCTGTCGGTGATCTAAACATGGGATGCTTGTGAGAGTGGAGAGAGGAAGCTGTTTCCATCAGCAGTGTCACACCTGGAGCAAACAGTCAGGCTGCAACAACTTCAATTCCATAAATGAATATATTTTTTTATTGGTGAATCCATCATTCCATTTTATGCCACTTGTCTGAGCCAGGATTAATTTGAATAATTATATCATCTGGAATATTGTCACATCCGGCTGTTTGTCCCTTCTGATTTTCCATTATACTTTCATAGTTTAGTTATGATCGTGAAACAACTGCATTCTATGTTGTGTAAAAAAAGAATTGGAAGAAACCCTGAATATAGATGTATTTCATACTGTGGGGACAATGTGCCAGTCAAGGGACCTTTTGAGAGAATAGGAGTAAATGCAGTTGTCATGGGGCTGACTTAGTTATCGTCACGTTTACGTTAAGTATGCAACTGTGATCATGTGATGAGTGAAATTTTTTTTTCAACGGGTCAAGAATTAACTCTGTGCTTGTGTTTTTTAGGGCATTAGGCAGTGGTGGCAGAGAGCTATGAGCGGATCCACCGCAGTAACCTGGTGGGGATGGGAGTGATTCCTCTGGAGTATCTAGCAGGAGACACTGCGGACTGCCTGGGACTGACCGGCCGAGAGCGCTACACCGTCCTCATGCCAGAGCAGCCACGCCCAGGATGGTAGTGGATGTCAAGGTTTGTTAGAGACCCTTTCCTGTACAACAGAAACATAACTGCACTTTTGAGGGGATGTGATGCATGATGCTGTCCGCCTCTGCCTTCGCAGCTGGACACGGGGAAAACCTTCCAGGTGAGGATGAGATTTGACACCGACGTGGAGCTGGCGTATTTCCACACGGGGGCATCCTCAACTACATGATCCGCAAGATGTCCGAAAACTAACACGCTATGTGCATGCAACACCAATCATTTTCTACTTGTTCAGCCACAGTCCAACATGTGAGTTCAGGCGTCGGTTGACAGAAGAATAGCGTCCCAAAAAAATAATCCAATCATTGTCCATGTTTGGTGTAAAGAGCTGATGAAGCAAACAGACGACAACGTCCCACATGTTCTCTTTTCTGAAGGGGGGGGGAGGGAGGGAGAGGGAGAGAGAGAGAGAGAGGAGAGGAGAGAGAGAGAGAGAGAGGGAGAGGGAGAGGGAGAGGGGGAGGGAGAGGGGGAGGGAGAGGGAGAGGGGGGAGGGAGAGAGAGAGAGAGAGAGGAGAGAGAGATGGAGAGCGAGAGAGAGAGAGAGGAGAGAGAGATGAGGGGAGAGAGAGAGAGGAGAGAGAAGAGAGAGAGAGAGAGAGAGAGAGGAGAGAGAGAGAGGGAGGGAGAGAGAAGAGAGAGAGGGAGGGAGAGAGAGAGAGGGAGGGAGGAGAGAGAGAGAGAGAGAGAGAGGGAGAGGGAGAGGGGGAAGAGAGAGAGGAGAGGGAGAGGGAGAGGGGGAGGAGAGAGACGAGAGAGAGAGGGAGAGGGAGGGAGGGATGAGAGAGGAGAGAGGGAGAGGAGAGGGAGAGAGGAGAGAGAGAGAGAGGGAGGGAGGGAGGGAGGGAGGGAGAGAGAGAGAGAGAGAGAGAGAGAGAGAGAGAGAGAGAGAGGGAGAGAGGGAGAGAGGGAGGGAGGGAGGGAGGGAGGGAGGGAGGGAGGGAGAGAGAGAGAGAGAGAGAGAGAGAGAGAGAGAGAGAGAGAGAGAGAGAGAGAGAGAGAGAGAGATGAGAGAGAGAGAGAGAGAGAGAGAGAGAGAGAGTGAGTGAGTGTCCGGGTTTCAGAGAGCCAAGACGAGTCTTATCTTCGTGTTTGTGGTTTTCATCAGTTCTGAAAGCGTGAGTTGCTACTCTGTAGTGCTGCGTTTAAACATGCGTTACTTTTATGGTACTAACCGATAAGATCTGGTCCAGTGCGATGGCACCAAAAGGTGAAGAATGGTTTTGGTAGGAAGGTTCACCATGAGTGTTCAGTTCGGTTGCCATAGCTACATAGTGTCACTGTGATAATACATGGGGATCAACGCGAGCAAGAAAGAAGATAACTCGGTCGGTTTAAGGTGCAGGTTTTTGTCTTTTACGTGTCCCGTTCTGTTAGCTCTCCTGCCATTACTCCACTGATCAACAGGTGGCAGTAATGAGCTACGAGGCGAGAAGAAGCTAATAAACAGTGGCGTAAACCAGGGGTCTGTAACCTTTCTGATATGAAGCACCATTTGTTAATTGTTTTGTTAGTCCTTGTGCCACATTACACAGGTGAACACCCGATCAAAATCTAATTCTCCAGCGGATCTGTTACTTTATTCCATCTATAAAGGTAACGTGCATAGCAACAATGGGGACATTGTATGAGAGCACCATTCGAAAAGGCTGCCATCCGAGCATCCACATCTGAGTAGAAATCATTAACATCTCAACTTTCCCTTAATCTTGTTCTTCAGCAATAGACTTGACATTCTGCTGGCCAAACAGTCTTCACACATGGGGGAAATAAAATCAAATACACTGCTACAAAATTACAGGCCTTAAACGGCTAATGGCGGTGAAAGAGGTCTTTTGGGATGCGGATGAGAGGGCACTTCTATGATTCTACAAAACTCATGCTCACCTATTGCTAGTGTGCTGCGGGTTAGCTTTGCTCTCGTGCCACTAGGTTGCCTCTACCTAGTGGCACGAGAGCAACGTCTTCTGCACTTCTCCGAAGCGTTCATGTTCTCTGTCTCAGACTGCTGTAAAGAAAACATTCCAAATGTCACTATTAATCTGCTAACGTCAGTGTGTCAACGTCATGTTTTTGAATGCCTTAATAACTTCCTTGATTGTGACTTTTTTCCCATTTATCCTAACACACTGATCCTTTTGATTATGAAGACAAACTAAACCGTTCCAACTCTGTCTATCTGTATTGAATGCAATAAATCACTGATTAATGGAATAAAATGTGATTTATCTATTTATTGTTTTTCCTGTCATTAATTTCTTTCAGCATTCTCAGATTTGCGTTTCTATTTCAGTTGTACTTATTTATAGACGAGTCCATCATAAACGTGTGTTGTGCCCGTCAGCTCGAAGCTCAAAGTCCTCTGCAGTCCCTTGGCAGCGGCTCTGAACTTCAAACACTATTACCAGACTATATTGGAACACTTTCCTTTGTTTAATACACTGGAGAATATAGCCTTAAATAGTCCCCACGGCCCAATTGTCAAAACTTTGCAGGAGAAAGTGAGTTTCTAAACCGCTCTCTATCTATAGGACAAGTGTTCTGGTGTGGCTTCATACTGGTGGTGGGAACTATGGAGGACTGAAAATGACTTAAGTATAAATAAATAAATAAATGCAGGAATAAATAAATACAGGAATAAATAAATAAATGCTTAAATAAATGTATAAATAAATACAGGAATATATAAATATAAGTTATACCTAAACAGGACATCCTTAAATACATCTATTTCTACATTTCTGTATTTATTCATTTATTTATGCCTGTATTTATGTGTCCACACGTATTTATACATTTATTTATTTCTGTATTTCTGTGTCCTTGTATGCAAATGAATTGGGGCGGTCCGAACCTCTGTCTAAAGCATGATTGGTCACAGGAGTGTGATCGCTCCTGCTATGTTGTGCTCTACTACTTCTGCCTTGCACATGTTGTTGAAGTTGGCAAGCTCAGCTAACCGTTAGCAGAAGTCCGGATTGTCAATGCCCTGTCCGGCGTCCGGTGCAGCATCAAGCCGGACGCGTATTTGTCCTCCTTTTTGCAGACCTGCAAATTTGTCACCTTACGGCGAAATTCGCCGTTTTGAAATCTAAATATGTGAACTGGCCGGCCAGCGTTTCTGAGATTGGAGTGGTCGTGATCTTCATAATAGAAAATCTTTGATGAGTCTTCAGCGTTAAGATGTCTCCAGCAGCCGTTTCTCAATACGCGTTCTTCTCTGTACTTGATGAGGAAACTCACAACTGAAAGTTGACGTTCTCTGAATACTACTGTTGTTGAGTCACAACATGTACTTTTAGGATGTTTTCAGGCGAGAAGTTAGTTGTTTAAGCATCAAATCTGTGATCGGTTAATCAAGAATCAGCCGACTTAAAAAGATACGCCGACGAGTTGAGGTCCTGCTGAGGGACCGTGAGTCCCACAGTACCGGGCCGTCAGCGCTGTGCTGCCCGCCGAGAGCAGCCTGATCCCGGCAGGACTTTTAGAAATGATCCGCTGAGTGGTGCTCAACCTGCCCTTTTGCCCTGGATACAACTCACCATTACGCTGCATTAGTGAGCCGGTTCCGTCTCGGGGTGACGGGAGAAAAAGACGCTCGGAGGGGGGTCTCGCCCGGGGCGTAATTACGTGTAGAACCGCCACTGGTCAGGAACATTGTTGTGCATACGATCCTAGCTGAGGAAAGTGCTGACCCTGTGAACAAACTGCTTCAGTACGACGTTGGGACAGACTGAAGAGAGCAGTTGTATGGATTTTGAGAGTCAAGGAAACTCTGATCCACCTGACGGACAAAAGAAAAGAATTACAGCACTCCATTGGTCAGGTCGAAAAAGAAAAAAATAGAGACTGAAATTACGTATGCAGCAACAAATGAAAAAGGTAAAATCTGACAGAAAAGAACACACTGAGCTGGGAACAGTTGTTGGCTGCAGAAGTGGAAATTATTCGACGTAGTCAGAAACAATGGTTTCCTGATTAAGTGAAGGATAGTAGTGGATCTGTCAAGAGAAATAGTCAGATATACAAGCTTGATCCCACTTTGCAAGATGGCATCTTAAGAGTTGGAGGACGGCTGAATAAATCCACCATGACATACAGTGCCAACCACCCTGCAATTCTGTCAAAAGACTCAAGAGTCGCCTCCCTCATTTTGCTTGATCTTCATGAAAAGATTGGACATTGTGGGCGCAACTACATGTTGTCGCACTTAAGACAAAAGTTTTGGATTCCACAAGCAACCTCAGCCATTAGAAAGCTTATCTCAAGATGCACAGTCTGCAGGAGGCTCAAAGGCAAAGTGGGAGAGCAAAAGATGGCCAATCTGCTGGAAGATCGCCTGACACCAGATCAGTCACCATTTACCAATGTGGGCGTAGATTATTTTGGTCCCTTTGAAGCCAAACGGGGCCGGAGCACTGTCAAAAAGTACGGTGTGACATTTACCTGCCTCGCCATTAGAGCAGTGCATATAGAGATAGCAGACAGTCTTGACACCAGCTCTTGCATCAACGCCATACGCCGTTTCATAAGTAGAAGAGGCCAGGTCTCCATCATGCGCTCTGACAATGGCACAAATTTTGTTGGTGCAGAAAAAGAGTTGTGAGTGGCCATTGAGAGCCTGAAAGAGTTCAAGATTGAAAAAAAGTTGCAAAAGAAAGGCATAAAATGGATGTTCAACAGCCCAGCTGCTTCCCACCAAGGAGGAGTTTGGGAGCGGCAGATTCGTACTGCACGGAGGATCCTTAACGCCCTTGTGAGAGAACAGACCCTCACTGACAACGATCTCCAAACGCTAATGTGTGAGGTTGAAAGTATCAATAATGGACGACCACTCACAAGCCCATCCGATGACCCATGTGACATGGAGCCTCTGACTCCCAATCATCTGCTGCTGATGAAAGTGCAACCCAACATGCCACCGGGAACATTCAACAAGGACGATCAGTATGCAAGGAGACGCTGGAGGCAAGTACAGTATCTCGCAGACCTGTTTTGGACCAGATGGACTCGAGAATACTTACCTCTCCTCCAGGAGCGGCAAAAGTGGTCAAGGTTGAAGAGAAACTTCAAGCATGGAGATGTGGTGCTAGTAGTTGACAGTTTGTCACCACGAAACACGGATGGGAAGGATAATGGGAAGGATAACCCAAACCACACCGGACTCCAGTGGAACTGTACGCAGAGTGAAGCTGCAGACTAAAACCAGCATGCTGGAGAGACCTGTAAACAAGCTGTGTTTACTGCAAGAAGCAATGTGAACACAAGAAGATCAGATGATGAAGAGATGTAAACAAAAGACTGTTAAACAAGACTTAGATTAGCAGTGATTAAGAAGATTTGTTTAGTTTGATAGTTGATTCAGTTGATGGCTCTTTGAATTTAAGTTATTTGGTAATGGTTTAATCTTTAAGCTTAACCATTAGGGGCCGGTTATGAAAGAGCCACAAGTGTGTTTTTTAGTTAATTGAAATTTCAAGAGTGTTTATAATTTAATATTCAGAATTATGCTCACAGTTTAGGAACTATATATAAAATACACTGAAAGATGTTTATTGTAATGACTGACGCTCGAGCCAGGTGATTTAATGACGTCATGACGGCAGCAGGTGTAAGCAAGAGCTGCATTAGGCATGAAAGCAGATAGTTCTTTTACCGTGTGATCGTTTACCGTTTATTAGTTTTTGTGTATTTTGTTAGTGTTTTTTGCTGCTCAAAATAAATCCGAAGGAAAGGAAATGAACGGTCTCCTGTTATTCGCGTGAGAAGAGGAACTCAATGTGTCTGCAGCTCTTTAGCGGCTTAATGAAAACAATGCAGACTGAACGCCGCTACAGTCCCCTGAAAGCCGCCATGTGCAGCGACAGACATCTGCCGTTACTGCCCTCCTCCCTGACCACAAGGCCCTGAAAGCACAAACATCAAGCACTCAGTGGTTATAACGACTCGGAAGAGTTTAAAACCACTGCACTGGATCTTTATCTGGTATGTATTTGGGCAAATCATGAAGGCCGTGTATCATGATTTCTAACATAGTATAGAGAAAATAATTAATGTAGAATCGACATCTCCAGCAGCAGGAAATGAGGCCTCCATTGCTGATTTCATGTCCTGCAGTCAGCAGACGATCTGAAGGAACAGAAGGTATAACACATTTAAAAAGGTTGCTGTGCTATTTCAATTTAAATTAATACTCAGTGGGTAATAAGTTCTGACAATAACAAGGTCTCGCTGCTTTTTATTAACTAACACTTCAAACTAGATTATTCTAAAAGCATGCAAGATAATAAAACAGGATTAAGGAATGTACTTAAATGGATTAATTATGTTGTTTCTTTTATTTTAATTCAATGTTTTTCTGTTATTTTGAACTGTTTGCTGTTTTGTGTTGTTTCTTTTGTCTTCTGTGTTGTATGTGTGAAACGTTTACGCTGCCATCTTGGCCGGGACTCCTTTGTAAATTAATTACAAATCTAAAAGATATCCTGGCTAAATAAAGGATCAATAAAAAAGGAATAGAAAATGAATAGAAAACACACCATGAAACTAGGTGGCTGTGGCCTTACACTTAGAGAAAGCTAAAGAACAACTAGCTCACAGACTTGAATTTCAGTAAACAAAGCTAAGTTCTTGGCCTGCGTGAGCGAGCTGACCGTGGATGAGTTCCTGTGTGGAGGTGAAGCAGCAGCTCCAGGTCCGGAGAGCAGTCTCCCAGCTGGCTGCAGCACTGAGCCAGGGCCGAGCCGCCCAGACCATGGCGGCCTGGACTGAGAGGAACCCACAAGAGCACGCCTGCAGATAGAGGACAATGCAGTCAGAGGTCAGAGGCTGTAACACTTTGTAGAGAGAGAAAGATGTTTGAAATGAGGATGCATCACAATTATGATGAAGAGCAATCTGCTTTCAGACCAAGAGGGGCACTGGCACTAGGGCTGTGTTTAACAAACAGTTTTAATAAAACCTTAAAATAGAAAAACAGATATCTAAAGGAAACAGGACAGCAGAGCAAGACCCAACTGGGCAGTTGGAGAGGAGAAGGCCTGGGAAGGACTCAAGGGGGCTCAATGAAGTACCCCGGGAGATTATGGATTAAAAGGGGGGAGTTTAAAAGACTGAGGAATACAATTCATAAACAGACAGGGGCCCAGTGAAGGATAGCAACCATTCTAAAGGCCTCAAGGAGAGATGGGAGTGGCCTTCTGAAGGATAGGACCCATCCTAAAGGCCTCAAGGAGAGATGGGAGTGGCCTGGTGAAGGACAGCACTCATCCTAAAGGCCTCAAGGAAAAAAGGCAGCGTAACTTAATTAGGACATCACAAAGCAACAATGTCTGTCTTGGAACGTATAATGCACAGAGAGGGTTCGGCCCCAGCCAACGGCAAAGAAGATGCTTCACAGCTGTATGAAGCTGCACATCTGTCCTGGTCTCCTGATGCTGGACAACATGAGGTCATCACACATCTGTCCTGGTCTCCTGATGCTGGACTACATGAGGTCTTCAGACAGCAGCTGGACAGCTTCATGGTCAATGCTGCTCATATAGACATGTTTCTGTTCACTTGCTATTGTGACCTTTGACCTCCGAGTGCATCAGCAGCTCACCATGTAAATATGTAGTTAGTTACTTATTGTCATTCTCATGTGTATAGCTTGTATTTAAAATCATATAAGAAATAATAAAGCTTCAAACAAAGTGCAAGACTTATTTTTCTTATTGCAAAAAACACTAAATAAATTATGTCAAATAAAACAGTCAAATAATTAGCTGGAGGTGAAAGATTCATATAAACTTGATAAACCTTTTGTTGAGATGATTTTCCACAACCAGCAAACACATGTTTACTAGTTTACTATTGTTAAATTAAAGCCACAGATTGGTATTTTTGAACTTTTTGTTTAATGATGATGAAGAGGTCTGTCCTCCCTCCTTAGGCTTAATTACATCCTCTCTGTGGGAACTGATGTTCTCAAACAGGAAGTGACTAAGGTTCAATCCAGCAGAACAAACTAAACAAAACAAACTGAAGCTTTATTTTATCCTCAAACACACAAACACTTCCTGTTTGTACAAACTTCAGAACAAGTTCATGTGTGATGTTTTGAAGCAGAGAGAGGCAGACTACGTGCTGGACGTTTTGGATTGTTTTAACAAAATAAAGGACCACGAGGAGAGAAATTATTTTGGAAAGGATAACTCTGTTCTTCACGTATCAATACACATTTTTATTACATAACACAATACGAAGTGTCACTCTTAATAATGATGATCAAATGTGACATTTATTGATGACAGTATCTAATATTGATGAGTGAACTGAGGAAGAGGGGGATAAAGAGGAAGCTCAGTCTCTGGGCGTCTCTTTGGAGCGCTGGCGGTACTGTGGCAGGTGATGAAGGATCCAGGCAGCTGGAGTCAACATGGCCGCTGCAAACAGCGACATGACCAGGAAACTTTGCTGTGAGACAAAGAACAATCACATGACATCAGAATGAAAACTGGAAATAGAACCTCAATATCATTCTTTGAGATTGATGAATCTGAGATTAATATGATGTAACGAATCAGTATTATCATTATGTCAACATTTTCCATCAATACATCTATATTGATACCACCTTTCACTCAGTAGAATTATGTGCTGTAGGTGAATTGGTCTTCTCTGTGCTCAAACACATATTGAGCAATGTATGAAGTTTGTTTCATATCATGTATTCAAACTTTAAGCATTTTTCAGTGATGATGGCTCTCATAAAAAAAAGGCAGTAGCTGCTAATGGTTAGCTACTAATGGCTTAGCTGCTAATGGTTACCTACTAATAGTGAGCTACTAATGGCTTAGCTGCTAATAGTGAGCTACTAATGGTTAGCTGCTAATAGTGAGCTACTAACGGCTTAGCTGCTAATAGTGAGCTACTAACGGCTTAGCTGCTAATAGTGAGCTACTAACGGCTTAGCTGCTAATGGTTTCACTACGAATGGTGAGCTACTAATGGTTTAGCTACTAATGGTTAGCTGCTAACGGCTTAGCTACAAATGGTGAGCTACGAATGGTGAGCTACGAATGGTTTAGCTGCTAACGGTGAGCTACAACTGGCTTAGCTGCTAATGGTTAGCTGATAATGAGCACAGAGACTCCTTCCTTTGTACTTCCAGTGGGAGCCAACATTCATGCTGAACAGCTGTTTATGTCTCGTTGTGACAGAATGAACGACACTGAATGCACCACACATCTGGCTCCTGGACCTATGAACATTATGAATGTGTGAACATTATGAACGTTTAATATTATGAATGTATGAACATTATGAATGTATGAACATTATGAACGTTTACTATTATGAACGTGTGAACATTATGAACGTGAATATTATGACCGTTTTCACATTATGAACGGATGAACATTATGAAAGTTTTAACATTATGAACGTGTGAACATTATGAACGTATCAACATTATGAATGTGTGAATATTATGAACGTTTAACATTACGGACATGTGAACATTATGAATGTTTTAACATTATGAACCTACAAACGTCATAGACAGATAGAGACAGACAGACAGATAAAGAAACAGACAGGCAGACTCACTGCGGCTCCGATCTTGTCTCTGGGAGGTTTGCTGTAGATAGTCTTCTTCGTCTGCGTCATGATTTCTTTCGGTCGAGTTAAAGTCGACACAGAAACGTTTCCCATCATCCTCAGAACGACGCTCAGCATTGTCTCTCTGACAGCCAGCTGCTTCTGGTTGACTGTGACTGTTACCCTAACCCTAACCCGAGAGGGGGAGGGGCCAACTGCTTCTGGTTAACTGTTACTGTTACCCTAACCCGAAATAGACACATAACATAATATATAATAAAATAGACACATATAACATGATATATAACATATCAATGTGAAATTATTAGTTTAATACACAACGTGTAAGTCACTTTATTTAAAAATAAAAACACACCTTACTCACTAAAACAAGGTGTTAGGCATAAACCATGTAAATTCGCTGAGGACAACTACTTTGCAGAAAGTAATCAGTCAAATCATGTAGTACTTCATTTTATACAATTATATTTTTAGATTGCATATCAAAAGATATACTATCAGTATCAGTACAGGAAAAGATGGTGAAATACTTTGGTTTATGCAACAAAAACTGTTCGCTTAGGTTTAGAAAAAGAATATTGTTTGGGATCAAATGACCACAGAAGTGCAGTAAATGAAGTATGTAGTCATACACTGCATTTATGGTTAATTACCTGTAATTGAAAGTGCAAACTTTGAAATTCCTGCAAATATCTGTTAATCGAAAGACATTCTTTTTCTTCTTAAAAGGCAAAATAAGTAATAAAGAAAAATAAAGAAAATCTGCCGTAAATGACCTTTTGTCCAGAGATGAGATGAGTGGATCAGATGCTGGAGTGACGTGACATTGAACAGTAAACAGGCAGATTAGATTTCCTCTAAAGAACAAACAGAAACCGAGCCGCTGGTTCAAATCTCGTCCTCACCAGAAAATACTAGGAGACAGTTGGTGATGCACCCCGTAGTACAGCATAACTAATAAATGTACTACAGCAAGTACAGTTTTTAAATACTTGTACTTTACTGCTCTATAGTTACTCTGGAGTTAACACAAACTAAAAGACACTATCGAGCATTAATGAGGCATTTCCAACCGAGTGACGCTGTAAAGACACGTGGTCTGATAGTAAGCAGGGGCCCCTCACCAGTAACGTATCCTGGGATCCTTGTGGTCCTGGTCTCACGACACCAGACTCTGAACCCAGCAGAGACTGATCAAATCCCCCGAGCTGCACTCTCACACAGATGCCCCCTCTGGATCCATAGCCCCCCGGAGGTGCTTCTGAAACTTACGTTCAGGAGAAGAACGTGGTGAATGTGAACTGGGTCAGGGTTCAGGTCTTTACTTCCCGTTCCTCATGGAACAGACCGGCATCCTGGAGTTCGTTGGTTAAACAGACTCCCGGTGGCAAGGAGCAAGAGTAGAGATACGTATTTATATATTTAGTTTAACCCTAGATAGGTATTGATATATTGTAGAAATAGGTATTAATACATTGTTTAGTTTAACATAAAGTTGAGGTAGGTATTTATATATTGTTTAAATTAACATAAAGTAGAGATATGTATTTATACATTGTTTAAATTAACATAAAGTAGAGATATGTATTTATATATTGATGAGATTGATATTGATGAATAACAGATTGTTGCGTTGGACGCAGTTCTGACTAAAGACTCTGGAGGAACACATCATGAGGGCTCATTTCTTTAAAGCAATATTTAGGTTCAAAGTATTGATTTTTTTAGTAAGTGCCATGTATAAGCATGATGATGTACAGCACGCGAGTCAATTCTGACGTGTATATCTGACTGGTTTTAATACTAACATTATTACCTGAATTTTCAGGTGTTTGTAATTTGAATTCCTTCATGTGACATCAAGGATCAATCAGGTGGGTTGATTGATCCTGAAATATGACGACTCTGCCATTGTTCAGCTGAGTTTTATTAGTTTTCATTAAAAAGGAACGGAGACATACATGTTGGTGACCACTGAGAAATACCACATTAAAAACAGGAAGTCTGACAGCTTCAAAGTAAAATGAAGACAGAAAACTAAGAACCCGAAATGTCAAAGGTCATTTCAAGGTCTTCAGGTAGGGAAGAAGCCTCTAGCATCATCCCGTCGTCTCTTTCGACTCTGCTGCTCGAAGAACAGACGGATGTCATCAGGAGTCACAACCTATCAGAACAGTCACATGACATCATGAGCAGTTATAAAAATGGCCACTGTGTGAATACAGCCAACAGAACAACCAATTACCTTTCACTTATTCTTCAGCTTCTTAAGTTAAGAACCTAAACTTTCAGTTTCTCTGCACATGGCGGGTCAGCAGCAGGTCAAAAATCAAAAGGTCAGGACAAATCTAAATACATTTTCAGTAAACTCACCTTTCCGTCTTCTGCAAATCTCTGCAGGAAGTCCTTCAGTTCAGTTTTCATGTCATTGTACCCTGAAAGATACAGTTATACATGTAGTAAGTGCACTGTGGCTCAGTGGTTAGCATGCCTGTCTTTTAATCAGAGGATCGGTTGTTCGATCCCCGGCTCCGCTAGTCCATGTGTTATATATGTAGTAATGGTAGTTATATATGTAGTCCAGGTCCATTTGTCCTGGAGCCAGAACCTTAACCCCAAATTGCTCCCCAGTGTTTCCCTCTACCGTTATAATAGGAGGCGGGGAACCCCCTGAAAAAACCTGCCGCACCCCTGTAATTTTTTCTATAGCGCCAGATAACAGAAGTAATTTAAGGTTCCCTTTCCTATAGAACAGGTCTACACCTTGTTCTTTTATTAAACAAACTAAACGGCCGTATGTTATTGATCGTATCTACACGACAGCATGTCATTTCTGTCTCTACATGGTCGCGTTACAACTCTTCTCTGCTCTGTATTGCAGTGCAAGCTCTACCTGTGAGATTTCAGACTGCTGGACTACCTGAATCCTGCCTGATTACACTCTTTAAAGAAGTATGTCTGCACTATAACTATTGTATCTGCTGTGTTGGGTTCTACTAGATTGCTAGTTGAGAGAGATAGTTTGATTTCTTCTTTTGACAATACCCAAGTGTACAAAGTGATACTAACACACTACCGTTCAAAAGTTTCGGGTCACCCAGACAAATATTCAGTTTCTTCGCAATTTCTCGCATGGAATAGCCTTCATCTCTAAAGAACAGGTGTATTACAGGTTACAGATTACAAGAGGAAATGCTGATTTTAAATGTTCACCGTACGCCGTTAATAGGTTACGCTTGCACATGCGTGACTCTTGGCATTTTCCCAAAAGCCGATTTATGAGATTTACGTGAGGTCGTCTTTTCTGCTGTTGCGTCTCATCAGCATACAGATCTAAGCTCAGCATTGAGCATGAATTGTTTGTCTGTTTTGTTTTGCAAAAAAATAGCTTATTGTTTTCCACAATAAGATATTTAGTAGTAACTCAATATTTGTTATTTTTTGCACGGATAGAATTTTATTTTAATTTTTCTAACAGTGATAGCACCTTTTTTTTGTCTGATGGAGCAATCTGGTTTACTTGAAAGGGATTGCAATGCTCTTTATTCTATTATTTATAAAAGCATAGATGGAGTCACTAGTAGTACTGTGAGGTATTACTTTGTAGTACTGTGAGGTACCACGATGTAGTACGTCCATCTGTCTGTCCGTCCGTGTCCCCCCCCCCCGAAGCTGTAAACCTAGGGGAAACACTTGTATACATTGTGTGTACCGTGGATGATCTCCAGCTGCTGCACATGGTTCAACTGGTCCAGCACTGACATCAGGGGGTCACGTCCCGGCGCTCTCTGGTCGCTGCTCTTTCCTTTGTTCTCGTAGGCGAGGACGGTGTCTGACTCGTCCAGCAGGAAGGACGAGCCGGCTGCAGCCAGACGCTCCTGAGTACACAAAGACGCTCCTAAGTACACAGAGATGCTCCCGAGTACACAGAGACGCTCCTTCATCAGTATGTGAGCCAATAGAAACCCAGACAGGTAAAGCTCACCTTGCAGGTGGTGCAGGAGCAGAGCTTGGAGCGCCACCCTGACGGCCAGAACACGGCTCCTGATTGGACTCTTTGCTGACCAATGGCCTGCAGCTCCTCCAGTCTGCAGCTGGGCTCAGCCTCCTCACGGCTTCTCTTACAGCTGGGCTCCGCCTCCTCCCCCTGATAGATGATTATGATCCATCACATTGAAGAGTTAGGACGTCCTAGGAGGGTCTAACCTAATATGATTTATATTGATACTGGATGAATTATAAATAATCCATAATCTAATAGTAAAAGTAAAATAAGGACTGAAGAACAGAAAGCTTTTGGTGGATCAATCATATTGGGTTTATTTTCAAAACGTTTGTCTTTGTCTCGTAGAGGAGCTTCACTGTGTCTCCTAATTATATACTTATATACAGTATCTATAAATATATACATAAAGTACTGTACCTTAGTACAGAAAGTGCAGTACTTAAGTAATGTACAATTTGGAGTTTAATCCTCTCACCTGTTCTTCTTTGTGAGGAAGGTTTGTGTTCGACTCGTCTGCTTCTCTTTCCTCCTTCACCTGAACCGCTGCACCTGCACCTGAGCGTCACACAGGAGGAAGACGATGAGGAAGAGAGCAGAGAGCTCACCTGACAGGTGAGAGGAAGAGCATTTACCTGACAGGTAATAGGAAGAGAGCAGAGAGTGAGAGGAAGAGCGTTTACCTGACAGGTGAGAGGAAGAGCGTTTACCAGACAGGTGAGAGGAAGAGAGCAGAGAGCTCACCTGACCGGTGAGAGGAAGAGCGTTTACCCGTCAGGTGAGAGGAAGAGCGTTTACCCGACAGGTGGGCGGCGTAGGTCCAGAGGAAGGGGGTTTTGTTCATACAGGATTCACAGGTCATCTCCTGCAGCTCCACACAGTCTGGAACCACACATCCCAGGTGCTGTCAACATAGAGGTGACTTAGATTATTATTAAAATAAAGACTAAATAAAGACTGAGGATGTTTGTGTGGTGAGGAATACATAAATATTAAAACATGTATAACACTTGTAACAGACTCACCCGGCCATGCAGCCAGTCCTCACACGCCACACATTGAATCATCTCGTCCTGCACCTGCACACCACAGCAGCCAATCACAGGGGACAGGGTTAATAAAGGACCCACAGCACACCTGGTGTTCAGGTAAGGGTCAGGTGAAGGTTATTACATTGATCAATGTCTATAATGTAGCATAGCAATGCTAACTTTAATGGAAAGAACCCCATTTAATTGAGCGGCTCTTCTAAACTTTCTCAACATTATCAGACTGGATTCATCAAATTCTGATATGAAGAGAAATTTCAAAACTATTTCAAAACTATTTCTCCCTTACAGCTGCGCTGGAGTCGACTGATTATATTGGCTAGCTCAGGTGCGTCCCTCACCTGGTCATCTGGGTCTGGGTAAGGCCGGCTGCAGGTACAGTAAACTCCAAAGAAGTTCTGACTGTATTTATTCAGACTGTTGACCTCCTCCTTCTCCTGAAAGTCACACAAACAGTGCAAATCTATGGAGTCCTCACCGGTCACCATCAGAAACAAGTGAAATACAACCGTAAGCACCCATCGGCACAGGAGTCAGGGGTTTACTACTCGGATCAGGAGTCGGGGGTTTACTACCGTGACTAACAATGTAAACTGACAGTTTATTTGACCTAGAATCCCCCACCTTAATCAATTATCTGTTCATCTTTTATAGTTAATGAAATAGACACATTTCATGTTCGGCGCCAAATAAAAGAAACGATGAAGCCAACAGCACGTTGAATGTACTTGATTGATAAAAGAAGGAATGCATTTAAAATTGAGTACCACAACTACGAAGCTTTTATCATCAGAGCGCAGAATGTTGCTCATACAGTTTAGAATATTGTGTTGATTTGGTTGGAAGCAAATAATAAATAAAAAGAGAATCAGCTCTCACACGTTAACTAATCAGCTGCTTCTACTCAAGGGGACCGTTTAGCGTTAGCATGAGCCTCAGACAGCTAAACCTGTCAACGCTGTCATACTCTATTGGTCAATCTCAAAAACATTTGAGGAAACTTTTCACAGTTGAATTGTAAACATCCGCCAAGTTGTGTGACTTTTGAACAAATGCTCATGCGCATATAGCATGAGCACGATAGGGGACGCAAGTGGTGGCACAATTCGAGCAATTCTAAATAGTTATACATGCATAATTAAACATTGTGATGAAACTAATCCGGTGAGTCATTGGACATTATTTACCGTCTGAGCCCTTTTGTATAATTGTAGCGCCTCCTAGTGGTGGATTTGAATGAAACCTTCAGGGTATGTTTCATTATGTGGACATTTCCTCTTTTATCATGACACCCAAGAGTTGTGGAGTTAGATCAATTGACTCCTCATGTACATCTACTAAATCATTTCAACTTATAAAGTCAAAGTAAATAAAAGACAATTAATTTGTCCATTCATTAAAGCCATGAAAAATACTCACAGGGTGTAGTTTACACTGCAGGTCTGTGAACTTCCTGTTTCCACAGTCACAGCGGAAGTTCCTACAGAAAAACAGAGCAAGAGTTTGTTTGTTTACAGAAAACACAAACAGTTTGTTTGCGGAGCGGATGGAAGAGCGATCCATTTCCCTGCGAGCCTTTTGGAGCCGACCTCCAGCCGGTCGCAGTGCTCCGCTTTAGGGACCTCCCAAACGGTACCGTCGTCTCTGACCCGCAGGGTCGAATCCCCCGGCAGACGCATGTCCCCCCGGTGAGAAGCGTGACGGTTCACTATGAAACTGTAGTGGGCCGACAGACAGAAGGGGTTTTGAGTATGCTGAAATCGCAGGAGCAGAAGAGGAGTGGCTTCAAATAGACCCGTGATCAGCCTGTACTGCTTCCAGCGATCAATCATTGGCCCCGAAGGGCCTGATTGGAGCAGGGTTGGTAGCTGGTAGTTGCACCGGAATACGCTTCTGAAGTCACCCTCACAAGCCTGCTTATAATCAATGATGTATAAATGTGAGTGATCATATATTAAAAAGGTGAGTGTTGACCTCTTGGTGTAGAGTTCAAAGAGGTCGTGGCCTTCGTGACATTTGTATGAGCAGGCCAGACAGACTCCGGCTGCCTCTCCTCCCTTTGGTGTGCAGCTGCTGCAGGCATACAGAGCCTGACGCTTCACGTAGCCCTAAAACACAATCACACACACACACACACAAATTGTGATGTCAGGAGATATGATACATTAACTGTACTTTATAGATCTTTTCTAGTCTTCCGACCACTCAAAGCTCCTTCACACTACTTCATCATTCACACTATCCATACCATGATGGGATTAGTGCTGGGCAAAGATGAACACATTCAACTGATTAAACGCATAATTTTTCTGTAATTAACTGCGATTAATTGCATTATGAGCAAAATTCAATAATGAATTAAAAACTATATTGCACGCTTTTATTTTAAAGTAATGTTATCAGAACAATATAACAGGCACTCTCGGAGCAACAGCAAGTTACCAACAGTATATAAATCAGTTTTATTTCTTCTTCTGAACAGGTACCAGAAGAAACATTTGTCTTTTATCAGGGAACAACATAAACAGTCTGTTCAGTAGTAAGGGTCCCTGTTAGAGGGACAAGCGACTCCTTCTTTGTCCATGTTCAATTTGTTGCTGTTCTAATTCAGCAGCACTTGCTGGACTGTGTTTGAAGGCCCACAACTGTTCTGCATTTGACTGTCAGGACATTGTTAACGCACTGTTCTGCAGAGACACTGTGACAGAGCGCTGGAGAGTGTGCAGGGGACGTGTTCGACCTGCAGATGTCTCGCAGCAGCATCATATTTATGCACTATCCGTGCTAAGTCTGCTGACTTTAATGGAAACGTTCCACTGCTCCAAATGTCTGTCTTCTGTTTTGATGACAGTCAAAGCATGTGAAGCAGCACCCACAGTTCATCAAAATAATGAACTGTGTAAGTAACTCAATATGTGTCCTAAAGTTAGAAACGGTTTGTCAATCAATTTTGTTGTTTTTGTTGCATGTTTATTTGTCTGCTGTAAGCAAAATATAGCTGGTTTCCTGTTTTGAGATAGGGTGCTTTTATTTTGAAGGCGAAAAACTGAGTTGAAACGGAAGTCGCATAGTGCGCCATTTAACGGCTAAAGCTACGGTCTTTACGGTAAATTTTGACGTACGCTACAAACTGTAACGCCAAGATAACTGTGGTTACAGCGATGTCCAGTAGTCTCAGTGAGAGCAACAGTTGTGGATTCTCCTGACGACGGTGCGTCTGGAGGCTCATACGTTGCGATTCTAAGGACGCCCAATGCAAATCGTGGGACCTCTGGTGATTCCCACCCCTAGTATGTACAACGTGATTAAGGTAACAAAAAAAATAATCAATAAATATAATTTTTAATTATAAAAAAAGAAAGAAGTTATAATTGTTAATAGTTGTTTAAAAAATGTAATAACAATGAATTACCACAAAGAAATAAGAATACAATTGAATATGATTGTCTGATGTATGTTTTCCGTTTGTTAAAAAAAAAATCTAAGAAAACACTTTGAATCTGTAGACAACTGCCTAATATAGTCTTATTGTTGCCATTTGATGACAATTGCTCATATACTGTAAGCCTAAATAAGTATATTTATTATTTTGAACAAAGGTTAAATGTTATTTCACAAGTTTCAAAAAGTGCCCCCAATTTTTATTGAAATGCCCCTGGATTTCAGTCGGTGGTAAGCGAGAGAGAGAGAGAGAGATTTACTGACCAGGCCGGCCGGTTGAAAGCAGGGTGCAATCCTGACCGAGCGTTTCTGTAGCCCGAACATTGAACTGTTAACCGTGGGGATGCGTCCGTATTATTGGCTTAACTTTATTAGCTCAACATTAGCATAACACCGAGACTGTGACTGACAGGTTCGTACAACTCCAAGTGCGGACTGAATTAGGGCTGCAACTAACGATTTTTAATAATCGATTAATCTGTTGATAATTTTTTCGATTAATCGATGAATCGGATAATAAAAATTAAAAAGCAATAACTTCCAACCCTTTATTCAAAAACAGAAGTGACAGTGCAAATTCACAGGGCAAAACATCTTCAGAAAGCACAAACAGGTTGCTCCTTGAACATCCCTGAGCTGTTAATTAAAAAAATGGACTAAGACTAAAAACATACACATGTATGCTTGACATCTGCCAAATGTGAGCCCGTTTTACTGTAATTGATCTCCTAGGAGCAGAGGCTGCATTTAGCATGCCCTGCTTTATCAATATGTATGAAACACTGGGACAGTGGGAAGCTGTACTGCTCATCTCACGTCTGTTTTGACCTTCACCTTCACCTTCAGGCACAGCTCCACTTCATCTCAGCCCTGCATCAAGCTGCGCTACATATAGAGTGTCCTCTTCCTTAAACTATTTCATTCACATCATCTCATCAATATCTGGGCCTCTTATGACCACGACATCACGTTGTTGACTAAGCCCAACTACGTGATTTGATTCATTCTACTTTGAGTAAAACAAAAACAAACCAGACCGGGGTGTTACGGCATATGTTTTATCACGTTACATTTTTTCCAAGCAAGACTGAACTGTAACGGAACATAAAGTAACTTTAACGACAATACACAACCCCAAAACGTGATAGCAAGCTGACTAGCTTCCATTAAAAACAAGTTTGAGGAAAACGAAGACGCTGTAGACATCTTAACGCTGATTGGCCAAGACTCGACACGTCAAAGATGTTTTATTGCGACCTCAGCTTTTCTCCTCGTCTCACTCCAATCTCAGAAACTCTGGCAGGCCAGTTGCTCTGCTCCGCTCTTTTTTTCTTCTTCTCCGCGATTTATTGAGTGGCTTAATAATCGCGCGACACAATGAATCGATAATGAAATTCGTTGCCAACACTTTTGATAATCGAATTTTAGCGATTTGATCGAATCGTTGTTGCAGCCCTAGACTGAACACGCCCCCCCTATCACATACACCTGATCACTTCGCTCTGTATGTCAATAAAATAGTACCATTACATTACAATGCTGAGGAAGCAGTGGACACCATCCACTCCACTGTGTCTGGACTGCCGAGTCAACAGCCTGGTGCTTTTCTGACTATCTGGTGACTTTAACCACGCTGGACAAAGCTCTGCCAACTTTTTAACAATATGTCAACTGCCCCACAAGGAACAATAAAACTCTGAACCTACTGTATGCAAATGCTAAGGATGCATACAGGTCTGATCACGACCTGGTCCTGCTGACACCCAGGTATGTTCCTCTGGTGCAGAGGCTGCCTGTGACCACCAGGACTGTTAGGAGGTGGTCTCAGGACCAGGACTGTTAAGAGGTGGTCTCAGGAGGTTAATGACGCAATGCAGGACTGTTTTGAGTCAACGGACTGGGATGTGCTGTGTGGACCACATAGGGAGGACATCAATAACATGACGGACTGCATCACAAAGTACATCAATGCTTTTTTGTTTTTTTTATCCGATTCATCGAAAAAATAAACAGATTAATCGATTCTTGAAATAATCTTTAGTTGCAGCCCTACTCCTCCCCATTATTCAACGCTGTCATTCTCATCAAAAGTCATGCCCCCCAAATTATCAAAGTTTACACAAAACATGTTTGTTTGAAATGACAACCAACGGTCGCGCAAAATCTACCTGTTATTTTGAGTGCGCACATATGGAACGCTCTGGTAAATGTAAACAGGCGTACAGAACATTATGTCTCAATAAAGTACACCCCGTGACTCACACTCTCAACCAATCAGAATGCTTGATTTCATCTACCCGTATTATAAATATAATTATAATACGGGTAGATCAAATCAAGCATTCTGATTGGTTGAGAGTGAGTCACGGGGTGTACTTTATTGAGACATAAAGTACTGTACAGCCTGTTTACATTTAGAGCGTTCCATATCAGTGCGCACTTAAAATAACAGCTAGATTTAAATTGCGCGACCGTTAGTGTTGGATTCTCGGTCCGCTCTTTAGTCTACAGTTTCTCCTCCTGGTTTCCGCCCACTGCCACGATGAAGGAGGGGGGCTCCTTCATCCCAGCTGTTGGCCGTTGCCTTGATCACCGGCAGGTGATTAAAGGTCCACAGCGTGACCCGGCTTATTGTCGGGTTGTTACTTTGTAAGAATTGGTCACACGAGCGGTTGAGTTGCCCTCCCGACTCTGGAGCAGGAGAGGTGGATCTCCTGTGTTCGCTGGACCTGACCGGTAGCATTCGTTTGTATCTGTTTGTGGTGTCTTGTTTACTTTAAATAAAGTCCGCCCGTGGAACTGTACTGCTGCGTGTGTTGCGTTTGGGTCCGCTACACCACACACTCCTAACAGTTAGTTGCCGTTTCAAGCTTGACAGTTAAAAACATGTTTGGTGTAAACTTTGATATTGTCACGTCCGCAGTAACGACTCGCAGACGTTGGTTTCCTTAACTTGCAGGTTTATTGCTTGAGTGTTCACAGTATTGCAACGGGGCTCTTCGCTAACAGTAGCTCAAACGGAACAGCTAACAAGCTCACGTAGCGTCCCCCACACTAGCATAACGAACGACAACACACACGTCACTTCCTCCCTAACCTAAAGATGAGGAATGAAAAGGGTTTGATCACAAAATCGTGATAATTTCCAGTGAGAGATAATTACGTCGGTAAATTCCCGATGCGAGGCAAGTTCTCTAAACATCATGGAGGAGAAAAATGACGGAGAAAAGACGGACAGAAGCAGCGAGAGCACTTCTTTACATCGGTGGCTGAGCGTCATCCTCCACCCTGCTTTCAACCGGGCTGGTCAGTAAATCGCAGATTTACTGACCAACTCGTCCGTTTTATAGTCCCGTATGTGCGTCCCGTGCGTCCCGGGACTATTTTCTCTGCCGCTGAAATGCGATACACAACGTTTTGCCGGCTACAACTATTTTGTGCTGAAAGGCAGCTTACTATTACTATTTATAAAGTCGCAGGTACCCGTATTATAAACGCAATAAGGTACTCGAGGCAGTACTGTGTCTACAATAATGTACAGTTCAAGGGTTTGCCGGTCCTCCGCTGCGCGTCGGGCCTAACAACTCCCTTGAACAGTACATTATTGCACGACACAGTACTGCCTCTCGTACCTTATTGCTTAAATAAAGCACTGACCTGAGGGTATGAGCAGTGATCAGAGTCACTTCCTGCTAAAACTGCTGAAGCTTCTTCCTCCAACTCTTCATCTTCCTCCAGAACATCAACCAGAGAAACTGTCTGCTCCTCCGACATCCTTCTGCTAACATGGACAACAACAACAACAATATAAATATATATTTATATATTATAGTTAGTCTGCTCCTCTGACATCCTTCTGTTAACATGGACAACAACAACAACAATATAAATATATATTTATATATTATAGTTAGTCTGCTCCTCTGACATCCTTCTGTTAACATGGACAACAACAACAATATAAATATATATTTATATATTATAGTTAGTCTGCTCCTCTGACATCCTTCTGCTAACATGGACAACAACAACAATATAAATATATATTTATATATTATAGTTAGTCTGCTCTTCTGACATCCTTCTGTTAACATGGACAAAATAAATACATATTATAGTTACATGTAAGTTAGTGTTCATTGTGTGAAACGTGGGCTGTTATTACAGTGAATCCAAACAGCTTTACTCATCGATCAGTCTGATCAGTTAACTTAGCATCAGTTAGCTTTACCAATGCACACGCAGTGATGCTAACGGTGGTAGCTGCGGGACTAAAACACGAACCTACCGAGTGAAACGGTCCACGCCGTCTGATCTGACGGTAAGCCTCCCGGTACCCTGATCGATAATTCTTACCGATAATCAGCAGTCTGCTGGAGTCTTTGTTATCGAACCGCTAGCTGCTGCTTTCTGCTTCCGCTCCCTGCAAACGACGACTTCCGCTTCCCTTCCGTAGATCGTATTTGGCGGTACTTAGGGTTCAAAGGTCACCGAGTTAAAAACACACACATATATATATATATATATATATATTTTATTTTTTTTGTATATATACATAAGTTACATATAAACAAACCCGTTAATTACGTCATGGCGTGGCGCACCGTGGTGCGTTCAGGTCGCCCAGAAATGACACACTTAGCTATACCCGTCCTCAGTGCGCGACTTTATTCCGGTTTCTTTTGCAGAGACTGAATGTCTGTCAAACTAAAACCGTCCACGGACAACACATTAAGCTGCTCTTATGAAACATTGAGCCTTTTCTTCTACAGTCTTCATCAGGAAATACGGATTTACGTGAGCCGCCTGAACGCAGCACAGAGAACGTGGTAACCTATTAAAGATGGCGGCAGGGGCTGTGGTAGCAGAACTGAGGTTCAGAGACGGACTGAGAGAGAAAATCAGCGTTAAAGTCGAAAACAATCTTTCTTCTGTCATCCGGGGAGTTCACGAGCTGAACACGAACGTGTCGCGGCTCCTCAGCGAGCTGGTGGAGCGGGAAAACACCTGCGGACAAGGTGAGCCATGCGCCACAGGTAAACTAAGACTGGTACCCGTCAGAAGTAAACTAAGACTTGTACCCGCCACTAAGATACTGTTACCTGTCAGAGGTAAACAAACAGACTGTCATCTATTGCTTCTGTCCATCCGGGGAGAGGGATCCTCCTCTGTTGCTCTCCCTCAGGTTTTTTTCCCTGTGAAAGGGTTTTTACTATCTTTATTTGGGGGAGTTTTTCCTGATCCGATGTGAGGTCCCGGGACAGGGATGTTATGTGTACAGATTGTAAAGCCCTCCGAGGCAAACTTGTATTTGTGATGTTGGGCTATATAAAATAAACTGAATTGAATTGTTACCTGTCAGAGGTAAACAAACAGACTGTTACCTGTCAGTTCTTTGAGATCACACCAGTGTTTTTCTGATTCAACTGTTTACCTGATGTAGGTGAGGAAGAGGACAGTGATGAAGGAGATGAGCCTCAAAGCTCTGACATACAACCTCCAGCTAAAAGATCCAAAACCTGAAACACCCAAAGACACAGGACAGGAGACACCCGAGGAGACATACAAGGACACGGGAGACACCCGAGGACACAGGAGACGGGATGCAATGATACATCTAAAGACGTTGAAGTTGTCTTACGTTTAGATACATTCAGGGGGGAATACGTATAACACATAATAAACATTTGTTTTCATTTTGCCTGTTGGTGGTATTTCTTATACCCAGCTTTTCCCTCCACTGCATCCATTTGATAGCTGCAGTTACTTCACTTATGGATTCAGATTATTAGTGTAAATATAATTCAGTGAGTAAGTTAATGTTTATGGGTTATTGTAGCAGCTGCTAACAGCTTTTTGAGTAACATTAGTTTAAAGCGCTCCGTGGCCTTCATCCCTCACACCAACAAGGGGCTGCTAGCTCGCTAACGTAGCATGTTCCCTTACCTCACTTCTTACATTTCAACAGTTGGACAAAATAAGACTTTCTGGACTTGATTCCTGTCCACACTCTTTCTGGAATCAGGTCCCATGGTGATCCACCAGACCCGGGAGCTGTCATGGACCCTCCGGTTCTCCCTCGGTAAACGCTGTTGGAGAACCGGAGTAAGAGATGCAGACTGACTGGGAGCCACTGTTAATATAAATCGTTATATTCTGTATATTTTCTTCATTTCATTAGTCTTATGTCTATTAGAGTTCAGGTTGTGCGAGGTCAGTTTAACAGATACTGTCTGTGAGAAACGTTCCTCAAGGTTCCACGCTTTGCACTACAACACCCACACCTGTTTATCAGTATATTGACATTAGGGAAGCAGACTGGTCGTTGTGTTCCAGCCCTGTGAGAAAAGATGAGGACACGATTCTCCTCCTCTTAGAAATGTTAGTCAATAGAAATGTTAGATGTTCATGACGGAAAACAGTGTATTAAAGAGCTGAACTTCCGGCTGTTCGGGGTGTTTTTGGAGGGGGTCTCTGCGTGTTGACTGGACGACTCCCTGCTATTGCGATTGCAGCACTTGTTACTTTGCTTGTGATCAGAGCAAATAAATTCCGAGAACGAGAGAAGTTGTTTGGCTAAGTTCTTCCGGAGGCTACACCAGGCATCCAATAATCTTTACGGGCTTTCAGGAGCCGGTCAGTAACGTGGTCTTTGTCTGACCTGGTCCACTCCGGGCAGCCAGCTGGACTGTCTAAATGTTCTGTTTAATCTATTTAGCACTTTAATATTATTATTGTATTATTATCTGTATTCACTTCATGTTGGACAGGAGAGAAGCGTTTTTTCAAAACTTCTTCATGTGGAAGAAATTGACAAATGAAGCTGACTTTGGACAGACAGGATGCCTCAGTGGTTCAGGTGCCAAGTCTGAGAACTCATTAAACATCTTTAGAAAAACTACACTGTTGTTTTTCCCCATTTTATTAATGTCGTAATAAAGTTGCCATGTTTACCAGTGTGTCATGTGACTCATCTTATTAAACACTTGCTGTGATTGGCCGGAAGCCGGCCACACACACACACACACACACACACACACACACACACACACACACACACACACACACAATGTGGTAACGGGAGAATGATTGACAGCAGTCGACTCTCAGGGCAGTAGTGTTGGCTTAGCGTCAGCTCCTGACAGACACAGTGGAGGGTTCAAAGGCACAAAGGAAGTGACATCACAAACAACATGGACAGTTCAGTCTGAGCAGCGGGCCTCTCTGATTGGACGCCCTCTACGTGTCGAAGAGCAGCGGGCCTCTCTGATTGGCCGGCTTGCGGGCGGCTTGGCGGCTGCAGAGCAGGGCGAGGCAGACAGGAAGGACGCAGTAACCGACCGCTCGAGGGTCGGCTCTCGTGCAGGAGAACAGGAAGAGGAAGAGCTGCAGGTATGGCAGCAGGAAAACCGACGCCCATAACCAGACAGGAAGTGGTGGCAGGTGGGCACTAACGCGCTGAGACCAGCTGATGGTGAGGGGCAGAGCCGACGGAGCCTCGCCTCTCTGCACACGCTCCAAACTGAAGCTGTGAACATCAAAGACGTAGTACACCGCCATGACGCTGAGCAGCAGGTAGAGAGCCACGCCCACCCAACCCATCCGCTGGCGGAAGTTCATCATCCTCCATCCTGTGAGGGGACAATCAATACTGACACTTATTCAATCATCAAAGAGTTCATCATCCTCCATCCTTTGAGGGGACAATCAATACTGACACTTATTCAATCATCAAAGAGTTCATCATCCTCCATCCTTTGATGGGACGATCAATAGCAGCCCCTAACCCTGTTACCAGCCTGTTAGCAGCCTGTTAGCAGCTTGTTAGCAGTGTGTTAGCAGCTTGTTAGCAGTGTGTTAGCAGCCTGTTAGCAGCCTGTTAGCAGCCTGTCAGCAGCCCCTAACCCTGTTAGCAGTGTGTTAGCAGCCTGTCAGCAGCCCCGAAGCCTGTTAGCAGTGTGTTAGCAGCCTGTCTGCAGCCCCGAAGCCTGTTAGCAGTGTGTTAGTCAGCAGCCCCCAACCCTGTTAGAAGCCGGTCAGCAGCCCCCAACCCTGTTAGAAGCCTGTTAGCAGCCTATTAGCAGCAGGCTCACCTGTTAGCTCGTGTATTTATCAGCTCTTACCTTCCTTCACGCTGATTATTTCTAATTAAAATGGTCGGTTCGTCATCGCAGTGCCGGATCCCTGGTCCAGAAAGTCTACTGTCTTTTCCTGTTTTGTCACCTGACACGAATGACGTCATTCCCCAGCCCGACTCGCTGGCAAACAAAAAGGAGTTTGTGCAGTAATTCTACGGCCCAATCGCAATCTCTCCACCCTTAAACACTCACGGATTCCTTGAGGGTTTAGGGCTGTCACATCGTAGAGTGCTTGAGGGCTCTCTGGCAGACATTGAGCCCTTTATGATCCCTTTACGCAAGTCAGCATTAGATGCCTATTTTGCCTAAGGGAATTTACCCACAGTTCATGGCAATGTGACGTTAAACACACAGTTCCCAATGGAAGAATGGAGACATAAAAAAAAGGTAAACAAAGAGGCACGTGGGCGTTGAGCCCGATAAAATACATTTAAACTACAACATTACGAATTAAAGATGGAACATACAAACAAATGAAATCAGAGGAATGCAAGCAGAAATTATATTTATAATATTTATTTACATTCATCAAACATTTCGTTTTGACAAAACAAGTAAATAGATAATTTAAAATGACTTCTCATCTCGTGAGGAAGACGTTCAAATCAGTGAATAAAAAGTATAAAATAAATACACAATTGTACACAATATTGTTTTATGTAGTCACGTGATATGTTGCAGCAAAGCGCTGCCCCATTCATAATAGGCTCGTTTATTAGAGCTGCGCCTCGCCTGGAATCCAGACGAGAGCAGCGGCCGCAGCAAGAGGCGTTCACAAGAAACTGCGATCAAGTCGGACAGTTTTAGGCTGCCTTCAAAGTACACACAGGAAGTCACAGAAAAAATGACTTCCTGTTAGTTCCGAACTTTTGTCTACTTGTAGTTTACAGATCACGTTTGGGATTTATTCATATGTGTTTGTAAATATATATTTATGTATAAATGTGTGTGTAGCTGCATCCTTTGGTCTTTTTATGTCTGCCTGTGAAATACATTACTACTGGTTTAGATATGTGTTGTATAAATACGATTTTCTATTAACAACCATACAAAATATGTTTTAAGATTAAACATGAGACGAATAGTCAACAATCAAGCGTTAAGTATTACAATCTCTCTGATGTGGCGACAGTCAGGCGTTTCCCATCATGCACTGGGCCACGCAGTCCGTGGAGAGCTACTGCGGCGCCTGACTGTAGAATCGATGGCCGGCTTGCTCTCGTGAGAGTATCGTTGACCACGTGTGCATGACGTCAGAGCAAGTCGGGAGCAAGTCGGACACAAATCTAACCGGCATGCATTGCGCGCCGATCGCCGCCGATCGATTCTGCGCAGAACTGGCTCATCTCGAACGAGCCTATTTACACCAGTTGAAGCCCTCACAGCCTCTCACACTCAACCACTTAGCAGGTGACGTCAGTAAATCCCTAAGGGTTCGGGGTTTGAGGGTTTAGGGGGGAGATTGGGATTGGGCCTACGTCTCAAAGAACGAGTTGTCATGCTGCCAATTTGAGTGCCCTCATCTCATATCTAGGCCCAGTTCCAATCCGGATGCATGAAGCGTCCTTCTTTGAGGTCCTTGTTCCTCTGGTTACCAGACACATACCTTGATGAGTGTGTCCTCTACCCTGGCCGTTTCTCAATAAGCGTTCTTCTCTGTACTTGTGTTCTCGTGGACTCGTGAAACGTCATCAGTCGCGGCCCAAGTACTGTTCCAATTCAAAAGTCCGCTTCTCGCCAAGCTCGGTGAAAATGCCCGGATGTGACTTGATCCTCCCATTTTACCGGTTATGCATCAGAGCAGACTTGAGCGTACTTGAGAGAGCCAATATCCCAGAATGCATTTCGGACCAGCAAACTGGGAACAATGGCGGATGAGAAAACTCACAACTGAAACTTGACATTCTATAAATACTACCGTTGTTGAGTCACAAAATGTAATTCTAGGATGTTTTCAGACGAGAAGTTATTTGTTTAAGCATCAAATCTGTGGTCGGTTTGTCCAGACTCATCTTATTTAAAAAGATACGCCGACGGGTTGAGGTCCTGCTGAGGGACCGTGAGCCCCGTCATCACCGGGCCGTCAGCGCTGTGCTGCCCGCCGACAGCAGCTTGATCTCGGCTGGACTTTTTGAAATGATCCGCTGGCTCCGATGTCTCCGTATCGATTAAACATGAGATATAAATCGACTTTGAGGATCTAACAAGCAATCTTTATTATTTATTCAGTCACATTAAATCAGTTTGACTGAGGGAAAGGTTACGATTTATAATTTAAGATTTTAATTTAACTTTTACTTTGAACTACAGTCTTATTACTTTTGACCAAATTGTTTGCAATTATATGTGTATCTATATAAATATATAAGTATATATATATATATAAAATGTATAAACATATTATATATACAATTATGTGTATCTATATAAGTATATAAAACACATATTTATAAACACAATATATATATACAAGGATATGTGTATCTGTGTATATATATAATATATATTTATAAACACAATAATATATATGTACATACAATGATATGTGTATCTGTGTATATATATATATATATATATATATATATTTATTTATGCACACAATAAATATATATATATACAATGATATGTGTATGTCTGTGAAACCAGTGCAAAAAAAGCAGGGTTGTCATATTTTGTTTGACTGTAAAAATACTTTACAGTGAAGAATCAGAGTAACTCATGACAACGACAACTGAGGTGGTGACGTCATCAAGTCAGCTGCTGTTCCAATTGCAGAAAGACCGTCCTGTGTCCTCCCGTCCTTGAGAGTCTGGACTCCCAAGTCCAAACTCCAAAAGTTCACAAGTCTGGACTTAGCGTACTTGGTATTGAGAAACGGCCCCTCTGTCCTCTAGCCTGAGCTGTAATTGATTACAGAGACACCAGTTGAGCTGTGATTGGTTAAAGAGACACCAGTTGAGCTGTAATTGGTTGCAGAGACACCATGTGAGCTGTGATTGGTTGCAGAGAGACATCATGAGCTGTGATTGGTTCCAGTAACTGGTCTGGCGTGAACTGGTTTAATCGAGCATGAAGGAAACTTTTTCCTGTTTTGGTCTCTGTTACCATGGAGACGTGTTGAAGGTGACTTTAAGGTGTCAGATAAAAGTAGATTATCAGAAGCTGTTCTAACAGCCCAATTCCTGAAGAAACAACTTTGATCACATACCATCATTATTATTATTATTATTATTATTATTATTATTATTATTATTATCTTTATCATTAATGTTAGTATGTTATCCTTATTATTGTTATTATTATCATTGGTATTAGTAATATTATCATTATTTGTATCATTATTATTATTATTATTATCATTGGTATTAGTAATATTATCATTATCATTGGTATTAGTAATATTATTTGTATAATTATTATTATCATTATCATTGGTATTAGTTTTGTTTATAATTATTATTATCATTATTTAATAATGCAAAAAGTCCTCTTGCTTCCGGCCACTCTGTCCAACCAATCACATCGGAGAAGAAAGAACACAGTCTCTATAAATAGAGTGAACTCGGCTGCAGACACACACATTAAAGTCAGGACCTTGTTCTTGTGTTTTATTGTTTGTTTTTGCTTTTCTGGTTTCCCTTGTGGTCTCTGTGGTTCTTGCCCTGGTGGTTCTGGACCCAGTGGTGCTGGTCCTAGTGTTGCTGAGGGTTCTAGTCCTAGTATTGGAGATCAGTGAGGACATGGAGCGGCGTCAGAGTCTGGAGGATCAGCTCAGGTGTCCCGTCTGTCTTGACGTCTTCACTGAACCACTGATGTTACAGTGTGGACACTCCTATTGCAGGTATGTTGGATATATGGGACCCACCTGTCCTGTCCCCAACTGACCTCACCTGACCTGTCCACACCTGTACGGTCCTGACCTCATCTCTCCTGTCCCCACCTGTCTTCACCTGCTTCCCTGACTTCACCTGACTTGTCCCCACCTGTCTTCACCTGTATGTCCTGACCTCACCTGTCCTGTCCCCACCTGTCTTTCCTGACCTCACCTGTCTTGTCCTCACCTGTCTTCACCTGTCTTTCCTGACCTCACCTGACTTGTCCTCACCTGTTCAGGTGTTGTGTGCGCTCCATGACAATGGACCTGCTGGGTCAGCTGCAGTGTCCTGTGTGTCGCTGTGCTGTTGATGGAGACAGTCCTCCTCCCAACGTCAGCTTGGCTCGAATCATCGATGCTCTGCAGGTAAAAACATCTGTCATCAGTTTACCGGTGAAACCTGAACTTTTTGAAAGGTTAAAAATGTCTTGATCTCGTTCTATAACAAGTGAAATGTGTGATTCAGTAATTTGATATTTTCAACTTTATATTGCCACAAAGTTGTGTTTATCCTGACAGGAGGTGAGTGTTTCAGGAGCTCAGCCGGAGTCGTGTCCTCAGCACCACAACCCGCTCAGCCTTTACTGCGAGGACGAGCAGACGGTGATCTGTGGCCTCTGTGGGAGCATCGGGGCTCACCGGGGACACAAGATCACACCTGTGAGCTCCGTCTACAGCCGCATGAAGGTACAAAGATACGGCCAAAGTCACACCTGTTAGTGTAAAGTCACAGCTGTTAAGTCACACCTGTTAGCAAAAAGTCACACCTGTTAGCATAAAGTCCCACCTGTTAGCATAAAGTCCCACCTGTTAGTACTATGTGACACCTGTTAGTACTAAGTCACATCTGTTAGCATAAAGTCACATCTGTTAGCATAAAGTCACATCTGTTAGCATAAAGTTACACCTGTTAGCATAAAGTTACACCTGTTAGCACTAAGTCACAGTTGTTAGCATAAAGTTACACCTGTTAGCATAAAGTCACACCTGTTTAGCACTAAGTCACACATGTCAGCACAAGTCACACCTGTGACCTTCATCTACAGCTGTATAAGTTTAGAAACATAAAATATCTCGGTTCTATAGATTTATAAAGAAGATTTGTACGTGATTTTTGAGTCTGTATGAATAAAATATGTAATGGTTAAACAAACATTTATCTCATAATAATCTTCACATATTTAATAGCGTAAATGTTTAATCTCATTGGCTAATAGGTCAAAACAGTTTGGTGTTGTTGACCCAGTGCAGATAAGCAGCCATTAGCTCACATATCATCAAACAGTGAGATTAAATGAGTTTAATGTTCAACACAAACCAAATATCACCTTTGTGTTTCCAGTTTAACAACAATAAGGTTAATGTTCATGAACATTGTACTGTACCTGGTATGACCTTTAACAGCGCCTGGTACTCTCTGGTATCTAGCATTTACTCGTGTTTGGCTTTGGCTGGTCACCATTTTGAGGCGTTTGTTCAGATGTCTCATTAGTTTCGAAGTGTGAAGCAACCAGTTGACAGTCAGCACCTCCCAGTCTGAGGACCTGGCACTTTGACTGGGAGAATGAGAGGTGGTTACTCTGCAGGGTGACAGGCTCAGGCTCAGTGTTGGAGATGAGCTCAGAGGAGAACCACATGAGGTGGTTCAACTGATTCATCTGATTAGGAGGATTTAGGATCCTCCTGGATGCCGGGCTCATCCAGCAGGAGGTAGAGGATTTAGGATCCTCCTGGATGCCGGGCTCATCCAGCAGGAGGTAGAGGATTTAGGATCCTCCTGGATGCCGGCCTCATCCAGCAGGAGGTAGACCAAGAACATGCTGGAGGATTACATCTCACCTGGCCTGAGAACCCCTGGGATCCTCAAAGAGGACTTATAGGATGTTACTGCACTTGTGGCCACCCCAGCATCTGAACCTGTTGAAGCATAATGATCATTCTGCTTTTAATAATGTGATTCTGGAATACTAATGGAATTATTTTACATATCTATCTCTCTCACAGGAGGACATTTCCTGTCTGATAACAGAGTTCCAGCATCAGAAACGTAAACTGGAGGATCAGATCTGTAAAATGGCGTACAACAAATCCAGGATCACTGTGAGTCTACATTTACATTCATATATGTGTTTAGCCTACAAACACAGTTTGATCCTTTGTCATGCTGAGAGCCTGAAGACCCTCGTGCTTTGGCATTATTGTGCTGCATTGTACGTTTACGCGGATTAAGCATGCTGAATCACATTGGCTCTTACCTGCTGCTCTCTAATCCAATCAGAACGAGTCTGACGTGCTGAAATGGGTGGTGAGGAAGGAGTTTGGTGAACTACGGCGCTGCCTGGAGGTAGAGGAGGCTGGGTTCATGCAGCAGGTGGAGACGTCAACTGCCGTCCTCATCTCGTCGCTTCAGAACCAGACAGACCAGTTAAACCTGAACCTGAACCGGCTGCAGGAGGCCCAGAACACCCTGCAGGACCTCAGCAATGAGGGCCACCTGGGCTTCATCGTGGTACAGTCGGCCTGTTACAGTCTGCGATCGGTCCAGTACGTAGAGAAGGACACCTAGACTTTGTTGCGGTACTGTCAGCTTGTTACGGTCTGGGATCGGTCCGGTACGTAGGGAGGGACACCTGGACTTCGTCGCGGTACTGTCGGCCTGTCACAGTCTGGGATCGGTCTGGTACGTAGGGAGGGACACCTGGACTTCGTCGTTGTACTGTAGACCTGTTACGGTTTGCGATCGGTCCGGTATGTAAGGAGGTACACCTGGATTTTATCGTGGCACTGGCGGCATGTTACGGTCTGCGATCGGTCCGGTATGTTGGGAGGGACACCTGGACTTCGTTGCGGTACTGTCAGCCTGTTACGATCTGGGATTGGTCCGGTACGTAGGGAGGGACACCTGGACTTCGTTGCGGTACTGTCAGCCTGTTACGATCTGGGATCGGTCCGGTACGTAGGGAGGGACACCTTGACTTCGTTGTGGTACTGTAGACCTGTTACGGTCTGCGATCGGTCCGGTACGTAGGGAGGGACACCTTGACTTCGTTGTGGTACTGTAGGCCTGTTACGGTCTGTGATCGGTCCGGTACGTAGAGAGGGACACCCTCCAGACAAAATTAAATGACACGATGTTTGAATCCTATCAATATCATTGACAATACTCGTCACGATGTTGAGTGGGAACATTGACATGTGAGGGTTAAAACTGGTGCTAAGAAATATCAACTGATCAATTATGTCTTTCTGATCAACAGTCCTGAGAGATCATTGATCAGATCTGAAATAAGGTATTTTTCCATTTCTTTTTCCAGAAGTATGGATCGATTGCTCCAAGGTAACAAAACAAACAAATAAACATGTCATCAATTAACTGGTTTAGTGATAAAATGTTCCGTGAAAACTATTAAACTCTTCTCTTCTCCTCTTCCTCAGGTTCAGAGAGATTCAGGAGCTCCAGAAGAAGGAGGAGAGGATCTTCAGCTCTCTGAACTTTAAAACTGGTTTCAACCACAACGACATTAAACTAACTGTGTGGAAAAGATTGCAGAGAAAAGTCCTACCAGGTACACCTGTACTTGTCTGTGTGTTCGTCTGACGTTGCCCAATGGCTCAGAAGCAAACAAAGTCAGAGTTTCCTGTATAACATTCAAAATATCTACCTCAACACTGGTACCATATATAGAGCTTGCTCACCATTGTTTCCTTTAGCCCCGCCTCCCATCTCTCAGTCCGGCCATGACGAAACCCCAGCGCTCTTCCTGGGGTATTAGTTTTTGTCTTACTTATTCTACCTCTTCTTCTTCCTCCAGCACCAGAGCTGATGAGGCTGGATCCTCAGACTGCTCACCCGATGTTGGAGCTCCATCATGGGGACACAGTGGTGAGCTGTGGGGCTCTGCTACAGAGGCTTCCTGATAATCCAGAGAGGTTCAGTTACAGTTACTGTGTCCTGGCCAACCGAGGCTTCTCCTCTGGGAAACACTACTGGGAGGTAAACGCTGCTGCAGGGTCACATGATTTCGTCATACAGCTGCTTCTAAAGGGTTCTGCTTCTTGTCATGTCCAGGTGGAGGTTGCTAACAAACCTAAATGGCGTCTCGGTTTGATCAAAGGAACGACCAATCGTAAGGCGAAGCTGGGGAAGAATCCAGAGAGTGGAGTGTGGTTGATTGGACTGAAGGACGGCGTTTATGAAGCCTTCTCTTCCCCCAGGGTGGTCCTGCCATTGCTGTCTCCCCCCCACCGGGTGGGTCTCTTCCTGGACTATGAGGGCAGAGGTCTGACCTTCTATAACAGTGATAGTCCTGACGAGCTCAGCTTCATCTATAGCTTCAGGCTGGAGGTCCTGGGGAAAGTCTACCCCCTGCTAGACGTCTGCTGGCATGACCGAGGACACAACAAGCAGACCCTGGTTCTCCCCCAGCCTCACAGGGAGCACCTCCTCTCCCAGCCTCACAGGGAGCACCTCCTCCCCCAGCCCCAGAAACACGCAGACAGGTCTACCAGCTCAGAAACACAACAAGCTTAAAGGAATCCTGCAGTCAGCTGTATTGGAAACTGCCTACTACATATTACTGCGTTCATAAGAGGTATATAGTATACAGAACACAATATGTAAATACTGCTCGGTGGTGGGCTACCTGGCGGTAGCTTATTCAAACCACATATTTACACGTAGAAGCTACTGTTTAAAGTTGGTAAATATTTGTGTTATGATCAAGAGGCGACGAGCTATTCTGTCTATTTAGAAAAAATATCTTTCCCACTTTGAAATTACATTGAGTTCATCGTGGTGTGTTTATTTGTAAAACTGTTTTACACGTGTTCATCATTGTGCACATTTGCAAATCTTATAAGATCATGTAATTCATATTTGTGACCATTTTGAAACTAATTACACTCCTTAGTGAAACAATTGTTCGGTCCAACAAAACCCATTTGTAAAGAATAGAAAACAGATCATGTTTGAATCATAAAGTAAATTTGATAACTACACTTAACAGACTTTTTTACTTATTGTTACAAACAAGTGTGAAGTCAACGTTGACTTTTGGTTTCACACAGAACATGAACAGCAGTGTCCTGGTAGAAAATCCTGGTTTGTTGGACCCATCCACACATATTGGACGTTACTAAGTCACTTTCAAACATATTTTCCTGCCGACTGTGTCGAAAGAGTCTGCCATTGCTGGGAAACTTAGAATAAATAGTATTTTAAAGCACAGAAGCCTGTTAAATATGGTAATATTAGCAGAATAATCATTTTCATTAGGAGGAGGAGCTTAGTAGAAATACTGGGTCCACGATCCAGATAACCACGATCCATGTCAGCAGAAAGAGATAGAGGACGGGCATCAGCAGGGCCATGGCAAGAGTTAGGACCGGCTCAAGACACTTGAGAAACTTGAAGCAAGGAAGCACAGAGGCTCCCGGAAAAAAGTAAGAGTTAGTAATGTGCATTGAAGAGACAATAATTTATCCAGAAGGAGAGAAAGAAGAGGAGAGAGGTGCGAAAGAAGAAGAGAAGAGGAGAAGAGGAGCTCGTGTATCCTAAGATGTCCCCCAGCAGTCTAGGCCTATAGCACTTCTAAAAATTCAAGGGGGGGGGTAATCTCTCTGACGGAATCACGGGGTGGGTTGCCCTCATGATTCACGAGGGGAGTTGTCTGACTTACGGAGTCAGCCCTAACTATAAGAAATATCAAAGAAGAAAGTCTTAAGTATACTCTTAAATAAGGTGACCGTGTCTGCCCCCCGGACTGAAAGTGGAAGCTGGTTCCACAGAAGAGGAGCTTGATAACTGAAAGCTCTGGCTCCCATCCTACTTTTTAAGACTCTAGGAACCACAAGTAGCCCTGTATTCAGTGAGCGCAGTTCTCTAGTGGGGTAATATGGCACTATAAGCTCCTTAAGATATGATGGTGCATCACCAGTTAAGGTTTTGTAGGTGAGAAGAAGGACTTTAAACTTGATTATTGATCTCACAGGAAGCCAGTGGAGAGCAGCCAACACAGGAGTAATGTGATTTCTCCTAGTCCTTGTTAGTACACGAGCTGCAGCATTCTGGATCAACTGGAGAGACCCAAGAGATTTACCAGAGCAGCCTGATAATAAGGAGTTACAGTAGTCGAGTCTTGAAGTAACAAATGCTTGAATCAACTTTTCTGCATCGCTCTGAGACAAAATATGCCTGATTTTTTAAATGTTCCGCAGGTGAAAAAAGGCAGTCCTTGAGATCTGTTTCCCGTGGGATCTAAAGGACAGGTCCTGATAAAAAATAACTCTGAGATTCCTTACGGTGGGGTTGATGCCAGAGCGATGACATCCAGTGAAACCATATTATCAGATAATTGATTTCTGAGGTGTTCTGGGCCGAGTAAAATAACTTCAGTCATGTCCGAGTTCAACATCAGGAAGTTGCAGGTCATCCAGGTTTTTATGTCTTTAAGAAACGCTTGAAGTTTAGCGACCTGGTGGATTTCATCTGGCTTGATCAACAGATATAGTTGAGTATCATCGGCATAGCAATGAAAGTTAATGGAGTGTTTTCTGATAATATTGCTTAAAGGAAGCATATATAAGGTGAATAAAATTGGTCCAAGCACAGAACCTTGTGGAACTCCATGACGAACGGCGGTGGTTATCGAGGCTTCATCGTTTACAAATACAAACTGAGATCGATCTGATAAATATGACTTAAACCAGATTAGTGCCGTACCTTTAAAAAGTCACACAACTGGTTTGTGACCAGTGGCGGCTGGTGACATTTTTTTAGGGGGGGGGGGCGCAGTTGGGCGGCGCGGTTTAAATAGCACTCCACAATGAGAAGAAAAGAGGTTTGGAGTAGAATATTCTAAAAAACAAAGCTTTATTTCAAGAAAACACAGTGCTCAACAGTGTCCAATAACAACTATCAACAAACTGTAACTTTGGGCATGAGAGGTTCAGAGCAGAATGGTTTAAGAAACATTCAATGTGGTGGCCAGAGCAACTTCAGGGAATACATTGACGTAGCATTCAAACTGGGGGCCCTGCAGTAAGGTGGCACTGGTGAGGTGGTCTTTGAAGGCAAAGCGTTCCCTGGTGTGTCCAAGTATGGTGTCACAAACCTACAGATAAATATATAGAGAGAGACAAAGACAGTAAGATAAGTTGTGGGGAAATATCTACTACAAACAGGCTTCATACTACAGACAAAAAACGATGTTTTGTGTGTCTTGATGGCTCATCAACATAGACAAAAGGCCAGGAGCCACCTTGATGGCTGTAGCTATGACAGACACACACACACACACACACACACACACACACACACACACACACACACACACACACACACACACACACACACACACACACACTAACTTGTTGGGGGTTGAATTGGTATTTTAGATAAAGTTATAGCCTGATATGATATCCACCCAAATCTAGCAATGTCCAACATGTGTTCTGCTGTGGGAAAGATAAAACATTAAACTCTAACAGGCATCTGCTGATTTTGACACTCACTTCTGCAGCAATCCTTCAAGCTCATCTTCCTTCACAGCCCGGCGCTTCCTCGGCTGCTCAGAGCCACTGCACACTGAGCCTCCAGCTAGCAGCTCCGGTTAGCATGTAGCTTGGTGCATGTAGCTTCACTGCTTTGCTGCTGAATATTTAAATCCGGACGTTCGGGTCCCAACTCTTTCAGCCTCCTCTTGTCAACATCTGATCGTGGATTGAAAGGTGTTTCGCGTAGAGATACCACAGAGTTTTCAGTCGCCATACTAACATAATCAAAGTCTCTGCTAGCTGTGTTGCTCCCGTAGCTACGTGGGAGCTATATGGGATGTGAGGGAATGATAAAGGTCTCTGATTCGACGAATAGTCCAACCACGTTGCAATAAGAAACGATGTCATTGGCTAGGGCGCAGATTCGTGCGCCCGAAGATTCACGTTTCATCCGCCAATGAGAAGCTGTCCTTGCCGTCACGAGGGTGAAATGTTTGTTAGCTTTCCATAGACACACATTTGGCCGGCGCCCCGAGAGGGGAGGGGCTTTTCTCAGTAATGATGAATGGCGATATATTATATTTAACTTAAGTGGTTGTTGACAGGGGCTTACGGTCTCCCACACACATTTAGCGCGTCAACACGGTATATTTCTTATTTAAATTATTTGATATATAATGTTTTTTGACAGTATGGGTCAATTCCAATCTCCACCCTTACGGACTCACGGACTTTGAGGCGCGCTCCCGCGAAGTCCGTGAGGGTTTAGGGCTGTCCCATTGTCACATCGTAGAGTGCTCGAGGCTCTCTGGCAGACATTTTGAGCCCTTTATGATCCCTTTCTGTAAGTCAGCATTAGATGCTGACTTTGCCTAAGGGAATTACCCACAGTTCATAGCAATGTGACGTTAAACACGCAGTTCCCAATGGAAGCATGAAGACGTAAAAAAAAAAAAAAGGTAAACAAAGAGACACGTGGGCGTTCAGCCCGATAAAATACACTATAACATTACGGATTAAAGATGGAACATAAAAATACATGAAATCAGAGGAATGCAATCAGAACATATATTTATAAATATTTTGTTTACATTCATCAAACATTTCGTTTTGAAAAAACAAGTAAATATATCATCTAAAATGACTTCTCATCTCATGAGAAAGATGTTCAAATCAGTGAATAAAAAGTATAAAATAAATACACAATATGTTTTATGTAGTCACGTGATATGTTGCAGCAAAGTGCTGTCCCATTCATATTCACACCAGCTCAAGCCCTCACAGCCTCTCACACTCAGCCACTTAGCGGCTGACGTCAGTGAGTGCCTGAGGGTTCAGGGCTTGAGGGTTTAGGGTGGAGATTGGAATTGACCCTATATATTATTTATTTATTTTCTTCTTTTTTTTTTTTCATCGCAAAATTTTAGGAGGGGCGGCGCCCTAGCGCCCTCTATTGACGCACCGCCACTGTTTGTGACTACCTTCTCCGGTATCTTAGAGAGGAAGGGAAGGTTAGATATAGGTCTGTAGTTAGCCAACACCTCTGAATTGAGAATGGGCTTCTTAAGAAGAGGTTTAATTACAGCCACTTTAAAAGACTGTGGTACATGACCCATTAGTAAAGACCCATTGATAATATCTCCCAGATAGCAAACTGACTCCGTTCCGGATCCGCCCAGGAGGTATCATAGGCTCCGGAACGGATCCGCAAAACGGGTCCGGATCAGAGGCTAGATGCACAGCGGGACGGATCCGGAATGGATCCAGGTCGAAGATCTGGACCAGATCTGGCACAGATCCGGCCCGTATCCGGAACGGCTACGGGTTAAAGATCCGGCCCATATCCGGAACGGCTATGGGTCAAAGATCCAGACCAGATCCTGTACAGATCCGGCCCATATCCGGAACGGCTATGGGTCAAAGATCCAGACCAGATCCTGTACAGATCCGGCCCGCATCCGGAACGGCTACGGGTCAAAGATCCGGACCAGATCCGGCACAGATCCGGCCCGTATCCGGAACGGCTACGGGTCAAAGATCCGGCCTGTATTCGGAACGGCTACGGGTCAAAGATTCAGACCAGATACGGCCCGTATCCGCCCATATTAAATTTGGACCCGTTGATAAAGCGGCTCATTTGGCCCGGATCCTCCATTACTCAAAATAACTACAGAAAAATCTCAGAGATAACCAACATATATTTAAAATGCATCAATGGAAAAAAGAAATGCAACCATAAATGATATCAAAAACAGTTTTTATTAAAGGACAAACAATTATTTTTAGACATGTACAGAGTATCTTGTCAACTGATAATGATTATGAGACAACTACTTGAAGGTTTCATGTTTTATGTACAGATATTACCCTTATAGAACAATTTGTACCTTAATAGAACCTAATATAACTAACCTAATATAACTTAATAGAATCCAGTGGACATGGTTACATGGTTAACAGCAATCGCTATTGGAGAACCAACAAGTCTCTGTGTAACTGGTTGAAGATTATTATTCCATTCACAACAGTGAAAAAAAAGATTGGCGGTAAATAATATGGGGTTTGGTTTAAACTTTACACGATTCATTTTCAGCCCAAAATGTGCATATCTTTCATTCTGAAAATATTCAACCTGACTGCACATAAACATTAGGTTTGTTCAGTGGGGGGGGGGGGGGGATATTTCCAGCACGCCTCAAGGAGCTGCCCAGGTCTGCTGCCAGGTTGAACCACCTAATGGCGTGTTTCAGAATCTCATCATCTGTGGCCTCACGTGTGACCTGATTCTTTCTGACGGCATCTGCAATCACACAAGCAGATACAAAATCTCATGAATCCTCAGTGCAACATATAGCAGACATGCAGTCTCAAAGCTAGTGGCTGTCTGACACTTAAAAGGTTTGCTATGCTGCATTCAGAGGTAATATATCATATAACTATTATCTAGAGTCGGGGTAGCCAACACGGTGCCCGCGGGCACCTGGTCACCCGCAGAGACCACGCTAGTCGCCCGCGAAGCATGTTCTAAAAATAGAACACGCTTATGAGCTTTCACAAGAAAAATAATTTATAAAAGAAAATAATTCACTGACGTGCACGCAGCGGTCGGAGCTACTTACGTGTCATGGTTCTAACTTGTATCATGATTCTAACTTTAGTCGCGGTTAAAACTTTATAACAACAATTAATAACCCACAACTAACACATTTTAACAGGGTAAAACACCAAGACACAACAGTTTGTGACTTATTAACAATTTGTAACACTAATAATTGTACATTTATAAAATTACACCACCGAGCATGCTGGGTACAGCTCGCCCACTATCACACCAAGAAGAAACTCCGTCGCAGGAAGAGACAGACCCTTCCTGGTTTTTTTCACCTACATTCCCCTGGGTCCTAAGTCCCTCCAGGTTTAGCTTCCTAACATCCTCTATGTACCAACGTAAAAACAGCTGTTCAGTTGGCCTGCGGTCCTTTTCAGCATCAATGAATGAATGCGTTTACGGAAGAAAAAAAATACGCCAGAATCTTACAAAATACTGTGATATTAATTTTTGGCCATACCGCCCAGCCCTCCGACCATTTCTGAAGGGGGTTAGATAGAGTTAGATAGAGTTAGATAGTTAGATAGGGGTTAAATAGATAGTGATCTGTGCAACTTTCTTGTTCAGGAAGTTTGTATCAAACAAGTAGCCCTTCGTATTATTTTGTACCCTTGAAGTAGCTCTCGGCTTCAAAAAGGTTGGTGACCCCTGATCTAGAGTAACATCTACCTGAGCAGAGAATGAAGCTGCAATTCAAATAATGAATTTAGCACTGTTAAAAAATATCTGCAAAGTATACTAATTTGTAAGTTAGAACATTACCCAAGACCTCTGGGTGACTTAAATTATTTTCATTAAATATTAGTTACTTACGCAGGAGCAAAGTCTTTGACACCATCTGGCTGAAGGACTTTTTCCCATTCACCCCTTTCCAATTGATGGTCTTCCCAACGTCATCGCTGAACATGCGGGCGAGGATGTTCCATGTCACCCGTTTTGTATCATGTCCTTCAATGATTGCCGGGGAGGAAATCTAAAATGGATCACAAAAGTACTATTAATATCTGATACTTTACAGAATGTTTTCGAAAACATTTCCATCAAACAGGGTATTATCTAGTGTTAATGACATACAATAGTTCAAAAAAAGATAAATTTTAATCAGATTTGCTTGAGATGCTAAATAAAACAAAAAAACTCACCACACTTCTTCAGCTGAAAGTTGGAGGGATCTTTGAGCCGTTCCTCAAAAAGGTCCACTTCCTCCACTGAGGTTAACGGAAACGGAACGGGATTTCCAGTCACCTCGACTTCTTGGCCAGTTGAGTGTTGCTTACTGGCGAGATTGTCAACTTTGACCATAAATTGGTCGAGCTGCTGTTTCATCTTCTCCATTCAGCTCATCATATGAACTTGAGCAGCTGTTAAAAAACATTAGAATAAGGTTAAAAAATCATTTGGACAACAGATTTCACTTAAAATATGGAAACATCAAGTTTTATACAATTCCAGTAATGCAATCCTAATAATCATATTCGCTTGGATTCAAAGTGGCAGTGTGTATTGTAATATACGTATACAATTAACAATTGTTAACGTTTCAAAAGTGAAATGATAAAGGTTAAATTTGAATCCCATAGCTGTTATCGCTCACCACAGCAGGCAACGGTGTCTGATCCACACCTCCCCCTCGCCCAGTTGGTCTGTACTGGCTTGTAGGTGTTTGCTGTCCTGCTGGTGATGGTGTCCGTGGAAGAGGGGAAGGAGGGGCAACTGTTGGAGGGCCAATTGTGCTGCTCGTCGTTTGACCTCTGGATAATTTTTTTTTTTAGGATTTTCCTCACTATTGTCATCCGAGTCCTGATAGAAATGGCTATACAGGGGGTTAGAAAAATACTCATTCGTCATACTAACACTGAATGACAGATGCATTTTTTTATTTTTATTAAAAAGGTAAAAACCAATATAGTTAATTTGAGCTATTGTGTTAAAACTATACTATTTTCAGAATATGTCTACTGCACCTCAAAAAAAACTACAGTACATCAACAGGTTTGTCAACCTGAAAAATATAAGCACCAACATTTTTAGGTCAACTAACAACTAACATTAAGGCTGCAACTAACAATTATTTTCGATTAAATCGATGAATCGGATAAAAAAACAAAAAAGCATTAATTTCATTCACATCATCAGATCAATATCTGGGTCTCTTATGACCACAACATCACGTTGTTGGCTAAGCCCAACTAACTATGTGATTTGATTCATTCTACTTTGAGTAAAACAAAACAACAACCTGCAGCCAGATCCTCCGGTGTGCCAGTTTAACGTTAACGAGTGACTGGTGAACTGAACCAGACCGGGGGTTACGGCGTGTTTCATCACGTTACGGTTTTTTACAAGTAAGACTGAACTGTAACGGAACATAAAGTAACTTTAACGACAATACACAACCCAAACACGTTAGCTAACGTGATAGCAAGCTGACTAGCTTCCATTAAAAACAAGTTTGAGGGAAACGAAGACGCTGTAGACATCTTAACACTGATTGGCCAAGACTCGACACGTCACATCAAAGATCTTCTATTTGCGAAGATCACAACCTAAACTTTTCTCCGTGTCTCACTCCATTCTCAGAAACGCTGGCCAGCCAGTTGCTCTGCTCCGCTCTTTTTTTCTTCTTTTCCGTGATTTATTGACTGGCTTAATAATCGCGCGACACAACGAATCGATAATGAAATTCGTTGCCAACTCTTTTGATAATCGATTTTTATCAATTCGTTGTTGCAGCCCTAATTAAATCCATTCTTTATACCTGCTGGAACAAACGTGTCTGCTGTATAAGTACATGTCCTGTGCTCTCTCTTGAGAAGAGTATTCAAACAGTGTCCTGCTTCATCCTCCACAGCTGGTCAAAAAGCTTAGACACACCTTCATTGCTCCATGACATAAATTAAAGCTTGTGCAACATGACGCTGAATCGTCATCACTGACGTCCTGCGGACTGAAAGCAGCTTCATCCAGACGCAGCTCATGGAGAGGCTGTGTGGGCTACGGATATTATGAACCCAGACACTAGGGTGTTTGATGTTCCGACGTTTGTGGGACTTCCACAACAGAAATAGCGGTTATTTCTTGAAATAACCGCTATAAATGAACCATTAACCACGCCCCCTCTCCGGCGCGTCTACAATAACCACAAATAGTCCAGCATAATTCGACAGTAGCAACCAATATAATATCGAACACTTACCTAAAACTTTATAAAGACTTGTGGTGCAGCTGGCCTCAGATTAGAAAAGACAGGTGTGAAATGATGAGACGTGAACGTCAATTGGAAGTAGGGCGTAGACATACTTCATGATCGTGATTGGTTGTTTGAGTTGTCATCTATCCTTTCTCCTAGAACACAGCATATGGGAAGAGGCTATTTTTTTTATCATGATTCTTTTATGAATATATATTTAAATAAAAAATATAATAGTTTGTTTAATCGCGATTAATCGCATTTATGTCATAGTTAACTCGCGATTAATCGCAATCTTTTTTTTTGCATTGTAATGCTCTTATCAACATGAAAAAGTGGATTGGCTTGCTTTATTTTATTGAAAAACAACTGCCAAACAGGGCGTTTCAAAATAAAATTACTGCACATTTCAGGTAAACAAGGGTTTACAAAATAAAATTATAAAGTGCACATTTCAGGTAAACAAGGGTTTACAAAATAAAATTATAAAGTGCACATTTCAGGTAAACAAGGGTTTACAAAATAAAATTATAAAGTGCACATTTCAGGTAAACAAGGGCTTAAGAGAGAGGGAGAGAGAGAGCTGTGAACATAGCAGTCAGGCTCTCGAAGGCAATTCGTAGGTCCTGTCGTTGGATGCGATGCGTATTATATCAGCTAGACCCTCGTCCTCCACAACGTTAACAGGCCTACACACAGTAGCCACCCATTTAGCTATGGCTGCAATAAGTTTGTTCTTCGTTGTGGTGTCCATGTGTTTCCGAAGTCATCCATTCTTGTCTGCTATGACGAGGGGTCGCAGAGTTAGCATCAGCTGTGTGCTTGGCCATCAAGTGGTGTTTCAGACTGGATAGGCTACGATGATAGCTCAGTTCACAATGACAAATGGCACATACCACTTTGGTCTCGTCAAGGGAACCATCCGACAACTTTTTGAAAGTAAACTTTCCATTCATTAGCGTCTTATCATTCATTTTGCCGTATCGCGCTCACCATTCATTCATTTCAAACCGTAACGTTAGCCTAGCTTCCAAGTCCAAACGGCGTGCCTATTCTTTTGCTTCCGGTTGACCTACATCCGGCATGGTGCTCGCGAGAAAAAAAATTGAAAAATTGAAATACATTAACGTCGTTAATAAAATTGACGCCGTTAAAATTGGTTTGCGTTAACGCTGTTAATAATGCGCTAATATGACAGCACTAATATATATATATATATATATATATATCACACAGACTTGTGCAATATAAATACACCAGCAGCTTTTCTGCTTGTACTTCAGTGAGAGGCGGCATCCGCCTGTTGTCCGCAGTTAATCCGCGGTCTGACGGTGCGCGATCTGGAGGCGGGGCGTATCTGGTGCACATGGCCGAACTGAGTCTGACGGTAGGGCGGATCTGCCGACCTGAGGGCGGATCCGCCCCGGAGTCGACTGCTATCTGGGCTAGTAGAGAGGCGCTAATTAAAGGTAAAACTTCTTTAAGCTGCCTGATCGGAACGGGGTTCAGGAGACAGGTAGACGACTTGGAAGTAGAAACCATTGAAGATAATTGGTCGAGGTTGATATAATCCATTACTACTTCCTGTCCAGGAAGTTTTGGCATTCTTTGTTTACCGCTGCCCACTCGCACTGTGGGTCTTACATTGAACAACATACATGTCTCGCATTCTCCTAACGCGTCTTGTATAGTCTCTGTCATGAATGGATGCCACCATGATGAAAGAAGTCGCTTAACTTCTTTCTGAGCAACATGTCCTGGTCCATGTGCTTCTAAAATCAAGTCTCTTAGTAACTTGGCTGGTGGGATGGGCAGTCCCTCAGGGGACTGCCACAGACCTTCTTCCGTTTTTGTGCCCCCCGACCCCTTCCAGGCTGACCTTTCCTCAGGCGAAGCCTGTTTCTGGTGATTTATGATCACGTCTCTTCCCAGCAAAACCATTTCTGTAGGAGTCTCATCTACTCTTTGCACCATCATGGTAATCTGATATCCTCCTGGCTTCTTTGCTGCTTGATCTGCGCAATCATTTCCATGTGATACAAACGTGTCTCCCTTGTCATGTCCTTTACATTTCATCACTGCCACTCTCGAGGGGGCTTCTAATGCTTCAATAAGTTCCATGACTAGGTTCTGATGTTTGATTTCTGTGCCTGCTGTGGTTTTAAATCCAGCTCTCATCCACTCGGCTAAGTGGAAGTTCACAGCACTGTGTACATATGCTGAGTCCGTGTATATGTTTACTGTCTTCCCTTTGCTTAGTTTCAAAGCCTCTATTACTGCTTTTAGCTCGGCTGCTTGCGCTGAAGGTTTATTTTGCAATTTCTCTGCTCGCAAGGCGTTTGTTTGTTTTGTGGTGGGATCGCAACTTATTACCGCGTAAGAAGCTACGAGGCCATCTTGAGGGTGTTTGTAGCAACAGCCATCTGTGAATAATGTCAATTCGGGATCTTTTAAAACCTCTGACTCTAATTTTTCTGACGCTTTTATTTCCGTAGCTACTTTTTTCTCACAGCAATGTGGAGAGCCCTCTCCCATACCTTCCGCAGCGTTTACTCCCTCATGAGTGTATGTGATGTTGGCCTGTGTGAGTATCTGTTCAATTTGGTTCTGTCGTGTGGATGTTAGCGTGAAAGTCTTTCCAGTAACATACGCCACTGTACTGTGTGATGTTAGAATGGTCAGTGGATGTCTCAACACTATGTGTGAAGTTTTTAAAATGACCTTTGCAAGTCCTGCGGCGTATTGAGTACATGATGGGTGCCTCTTCTCAATGGGTTCCAATAAAATGGAAGTGTACAACAAAATGTGTCTCTCTCCCCCTTTTTCTGAAAAAGCACACCTGAAACAGAAGGTGCTTTCTCAGAAACATCCAGATAGAAGGGGATGGAATAGCCTGGGACACAAAGGTCTACTGCACTAGACAGTAGTTGCTCCAGATGTTCAGTAAACCAGTCCTGGTAAATCAAGTCACCTGTCCTATCGTAATTAAGGGTACAGTGGAAAGGGTCAATTGGCGGGGTGTAGGGGTGGAGGGTTTTAAGCCAGGGCAACCAGTGTTGAAACAAATGCATCCCCGAGGCAAAACCCGGGTCGTCATCGAGTATTTTAGCCCAATAAATGTCCGCCACTGCATCCAATGGCTGATTGATCGGTTGTGCTCCAGCTGCCAGCTGCGCCATTATCATGTCCATCATAGGACACTGTGAGTCTTGATCCGAAAAGCAGTGGTACGTCTGCCCATCAGGAAATGTCAATATCAACCCATCAGGGGAACAGTGAATGAGAGACGACGACTGAATGAGTAAGTCTCGGCCCAAAAGATTTATAGGGCAGCTCGGTGCATAAATGAGTCTGTGTTCGTGGATCTGGCTGGAGAGTTGAATGAGAACGGGCTTGGTAAATGACAGGCCAGTAGAAGTCCCAGAGAAACCGGACAGGGCGACACTGTCTTCAGACAGCCCGACCCCTGGTGGCAGATGAGTGATAGATGAATATCGTGCTCCAGTATCGACCATAAAGTCAACTCTGGTGTCATTCACTAACACACTGAGGCACGGTGCAGCCAGTCCCGGTGCCTCCCGTTTTCCCAGGCCTCCTCATTGTTGTGGCGGCCACGGCCGCCAGGCCGGATACTGGGCAGCCGGTGCGGGTGGGGGAGCAATGGGGACCGGCATAGGGACAGGTGCTGCAGCGACAGGAGGCGGAGCCATCATGACGTATTGCACCTGTGGTTGCACCTGTGGTGGGGCAGTCTCATTTGAAATGACCAGGCTGGCCACAGGAAAAACACTTGTACTCACGGCTTGGCCCTTTGCGCTGTTGCCCTCGACCTCTACCCCCCCCGAATTTGTTTTTCTTATTTTGCTGATAGTTGGAAGGTTGCTCAGCCGGGGGATTGGGAGCCGCAGTCACTGGTGCCATGACAGGTAAATTTTCTTTTCTTTTTTATTACCAGAGGCCTTTTACTGTGCCTCTGCCAGCTGTAATTTTACCAAGCGCAGTGCTATATCAGCTGAATCATCTTTGGCTATTCTCTCCTTCTGTTATTGAGGGGAGAGCACTGGTGACGCAGGACAGATCAGACATGGAGTATGGTTTGTATTGTAAGGCCCCGGTGGAGGTTGGGAGTAAAGGCGCCATCATTGGGAGTTGTGTTCTATTAGGCCAGTGATTGTCAACCACTGTGCCACGGCACACCAGTGTGCCGTGAGAGATCGTCAGGTGTGCCATGGGAAAATGTCCAATTTCACTTAATTGGTCCAAAAAAATATTATTTAGTTGCCGCAAATGATTTTCCATTGTTGAGCGTCTGAGCTGCAATATAGTGGCTGGCAGAGTGATATAGAACAGGTCTGCACCTTGTTCTGCTATGAAACAAACTAAACGGCCGTATGTTATTGATCTTATCTACACAGCATGTCATTTCTGGGTCGCGTCTATACTGCTCTGTTCTGTGTCGCACGCGGAGTTCCGCCCGATGCGTTACACTCAGCTCTCAGCTACGACACAGCGGGGAGAGAGAGAGGGCGGCGAAAAATATGTCGCGTGCTTTTCACAATGGGATTTTCTGCTGAAGCTATCAGTATTTTAACCTATGAGCTCTCACTTTTAAAGCCTAACAGTTCATGTGTTTGCAGGTCAAGACAAACAGCCTGGAGCTCCATAAATGACGTTTCTGACTCAGAGAGGCTCTGGAAATATTCTTCCAAAAGCCTGAAAAATACACTGCAGTGATAAAGCCTGCACACTTTGTGGTTGTCATTAAAATAAATGAACACCATGTTTCCTTTAAGTCAGTATTTATCAAACTGGGGCGCTATTTATTACAGGTGTAATATCTTTATTACAGGTATTTATTACAGGTGTGGCGCAAGAGGAAATGCTGATTTTAAATGTTCACCGTCCGCCGTTAACAGGTTACGCTTGCGCATGCGCAGATTCTTGGCATTTCGCCAAAAGCCGATCTTTATGAGATCTCTGTGAGGTCGGCTTTCTGCTGTTGTGTCCCTCATCATTGAGCATGAATTGAGAGCCGTATCAAATCTACAACTCCGTTTTAAAAATATTTGTAGAGGAAAGCAGCCACTAATACTGATACAACGTGATGCTCACATATCTGCACTCATTCCGTTTTGTTTTGCAATAGTTTATTGTTTTCCACAATAAGTTATTTAGTAGTAACTAAATATTAGTTCTTTTTTTTTTTCATAACTTTATTTTCATTTTTCTAACAAAGTGATTTTTTTTTTCTTTTTCTGATGGATCGATCTGGTTTACTTGAAACACTGAATACTCTTCCATGCCAGTAGGTAGTGCAATAATGATCTACCATATATGCTGTATTATGCTACAATGTGACATTTTGTAACTTTTTAGGTTTTTTTATTGTAGAAAATGGGCCGCGGCTCAAAAAAGGTTGAAAAACACTGTATTAGGCGCTTGACGAGGAGTGACATCGATAATGTGCATGTCATCCCAATCAACTTCGTCAGCCTCAGTCTCTGTGTCTGGCTGGCCTGCAATATGCATTCTCCGTTTCTCTATCTCTTGACTCAGTTCATCTGCAAAGGAGGGGGGCCTGCGGCCTGGCCTCTGTTTAGGGGCGTGGGGAGTGGCTCTAGCTTTCACAACAGGAGGAGTCTGATGACGCGTGCTTGTTACAGTCATGGCGCATGGGGAAGTGGCTGAGGTGTCTATTTTTAAAGTTCCCTCCCCCTCGTCCTCCTCCTCCGTGTCTGTACACACCCTCTTCCTCTGCCCTCTCTCTCTCTTCCTCCATCTCTTTCATGAACAATTTCTGCTGTCTGTCACGACGTAGCGCCTCCCACCCAGACTGTTAATGCGCATTAATTATTGGATGCCTGGTGTAGCGTCCGGAAGAACTTAGTCAAACAACTTCTCTCGTTCTCTGAATTTATTTTCCTTGATCACAAGTAGAGTGACAAGCGCTGCAATCTTGATATCAGGGAGTCGTCCAGTCAACACGCAGGTTGACCGTCCAAAAAACACACCGAACAGCCGGAAGTTCGGCTCTTTAATACACGGTTTTCCATCATGAACATCTAACATTTCTATTGGCTCTAACCTTTCTAAGAGGAGGAGAGTCGCGTCCTCATCTATTCTCACAGGGCTGAACGTGCAACGACCAGTCTGCTTCCCTAATGTCAACATACTGATAAACAGGTGTGCGTGTTGTGGTGCAGAGCGTGGAACCTTGAGGAACAGACAACCGGACTGTTCTCACAGAAACTTCTCACAGAAAGTATTTGTTAAACTGACCTCGCACAACCTGAACTCTAATAGACAGAAGAATAATGAAATGAAGAATATCTACAGAATATAACGATTTATATTATCAATCCCCCTTTTTACATAATTTATTATGTAAACTAAACAATAATATAAAGCTACAACAATGGACTATATCAGTTAATAAGGCCCCGAACTGCTGACCTCACTTCTCTACAGTTTGCAGCTCTCCCTACTTGTCGGCGTCTCGCCGGACTGAGTGGCAATGTCTTTTCCTCTTCAATCTGACTGAGCCGTGTCACTATCGCACGCTCCGCGTGACCACATGCATCAAACAAACACTTCATCTCCTCATTCTCGGGGAATAATCTCTGAGCCTGCAATTTTTTTTCACTACACTCAGCAGCTTCTCTCTCAACTTTCCTTTTTTCTTTTCGTCGCTTTCTCCTTCCACATGTGCGTTTAAGGAAGTTGACACTTGTGTGCCGAAGTCCTGTTCAGACTCTTTTATGATGTTTAAGTCAAACCATTCTTCTTCCCTGCTGAATTCTCCTTCCATCTTTATCACTGATTTTTACAAAACTATGTCAACTCTAACTTTACAAAATTATGACAACTCGAAGCTTACAAAATTATGACAACTCAAAGTTTGTTTTACGGAAAATTCTCAAATAGTACGGGGCAGGTATTTGACTGATCCGGGCGTGAACACTCAGCAGGTATGGAATTCACCCGAGTTGCTGAGCTGAACACCCTCTCAGTTCACAACCAGCCGTATCTATTCCAAAATTTCTCCTTTTTCAAACTTTTATTACCGACAAAATTACAACAGTGAAATGTTTTATTAATTTACAGCCTAATAGAATGACAATTGATCTACTTCAACAGGCGACAACCTTGTGTTTTCACCGTTAGGTTTCCAGTTGTCCGCTGATTCAATCAATTTCAATCTCAAACACACACATTCAGTCACACTGCATCATGCATATAAAAACCACACTGCAATTAAGCACATAAAAACCACACTGCAATTAAGCATATAAAAACCACACTGCAATTAAGCACATAAAAACCACACTGCAATTAAGCATATAAAAACCACACTGCAATTAAGCACATAAAAACTACACTGCAATTAAGCACATAAAAACTACACTGCAATTATTAATATGAGGACACGTGCGCTTACGTTCCTTTACCAATACTGTTTAAATGACCGCGTGTCAATCTTGTTCAAGATTATAAACAGGGAAGTTTCAACGACAACCGCTGTCGTGGGGTTTCACCGACCCACCCAGGGAGCTTTCACGACACTGTTTGTCGGGGGTTCCCAAGACCCTCCCAGGGAGCTTTCACCGACACTGCTTTGTCGGGGGGTTCCCAAGACCCACCCCGGAGTTTTCACCGACAACCGCTGTCGTGGGATCACACCGAACCCATCCAGAGAGCTTTCACCGACACTCACTTGTCGGGGGGTTCCCAAGACCCAACCAGGGAGCTTTCACCGACACTGCTTATCGGGGGGTTCCCAAGACCCACCCCGGAGTTTTCACCGACAACCGCTGTCGTGGGATCACACCGAACCCAAACCCAAAGCAATATATATATCAAATTACAACAACTCGTATGCACTTCATGTATTTATCAATATTATAAATTTAGAAAATGGCGAATTTCACAATCTCTCCGACAAATAAACTGAAGCTCAATTGACTTCTTACCCTTTTTAAAAGGGCTGGGTACCCGTTTGGTTTCCCGGAGAGTTGAAGAAATCCGCCTTGGTAACTCGTTCGTCAATCACGTCAGGGTCACCATTTGAAGTGGAATTCCCCTCGCCGGGATATTCCTCGAGTGTTCAAGAATTGACAGAACGGGTTATAGTACAATAATGATTATTTATTTAGCAATTACATACATGAAATGCATACCTAATACAAGGCCTTGGACTCCGCTCCCCTGTCTGTCTGCCCTCCACACGGTCAGCACGTCTCAGGATGAGTGAGCCCCGAACTCAGAGAGTAAAGTGTTCTTATTCTCTTTCTTTCTGACTTTCTCTTTCATCTGATTCCCAAATACTCCCAGTGAAACACACAACCCAGGTTCCCAAACAATTATTTTTGAAATACTGCTGCTTTCTCCTCAAGGCCGGATACAGGACGAGGGTGCATAGATAAGTTTGCAACTGTTGATACATTTAATGAATAGTTGGAACAAGAACATAAGACTTGTGTGTGAGAAGACTTTTTTTGTCTGTTCATTAGAAAGCTCAAACTACAATTCTCAACTCTTCTGCCTCTGCCCAAGTGACCAAGAGATAACCTTTCCACCACACATGAAACTGTGACCCCCAGACATTTGTGAGGAAAGAGGAACCTCGTATTTTAGACAGAAACCAGACTATTTAGCCAATGCTATATTAATCATAAATTCTCTTCAATATATATATATATATATATATATATCATCATTGCGTCGAGTCACTGGTTTCACAGCATTTCAATTTAAATCTGCATGAATGAGTATACTTTATATTTACAATATTGGCGTACCTTGCATAACTGCATTATGACAATACAATTCTGTAAATTTTTGGTCATTACATTTTACTCTGATGACTTCACTGAATGGAACCAGCAGGGTTGCATAGTCCGGACAGTAGCTGCTGGTAGCCAGCCTCAGGCAGACTTCCAAATGGTCATCAGTCATGGTCGAACGGTGCTTGGACTTAATATTCTAAAAATATTATTATACAGTCGGCCTTCTGCAGATGCGCACGGAACAGCCGTCTTTGAAGAACTCTCGCTCGAACAGAACAGGCGATCTTCGTTGCCACATCCATGATCTCTTTCATGTTTAGCATTGTAGCGCATAATGCTTGTTGGTGTATTATGCAGTGGTAATTAAGGAAGTCGGGGAAAACATTGTCCTCCCTGTACTTGGCAATAAATCCATTCAAGCTGCCAACCATTGCGGGCACACCGTCCGTGGTGATTGACTATATTAGGTTTGTTCGAGATGAGCCAGTTCTGCGCAGAATCGATCGCCGGCGATCGGCACGCAATACATGCCGGTTAGATTTGTGTCCGACTTGATCCCGATTTGATCTGACGTCATGCACATGTAGTCAACGTAATCTCACGAGAGCAAGGCGGCCCCCGATTTCCGAGCCAGGTGCCGCAGTATCTCTCCACCGACTGCGTGGCGCAGTGCATGATGGGAAACGCCTGGCTGTCTCCACATCAGAGAGCTGATTGGCTCTTAGATCTGACAGCAAACACCACGTGTTGTAGAAAATCCTTTTTTTATTTGTAGTTGTAATACTTAACGCTGGATTGTTGACTGTTAGTCTCATGTTTAATCTAAAAACATATCTTGTGTGGTTAATAATGTATTATGCCTATATACTCGGTACTCAAGGACACAACCATCAGGATGCAACTCAACAACTTTAATAATACTTCTTCTCACACGTATATCACAACATCAGTGCGCCATCACCTGGCCATAGCCGGACACTACATCTCCCCCTTTTAGATGAAAGTTTAACTGCTTTGTCAGAACCTCAAGATGACAAAGTGCATTCATTAATATAGCTACTTTCCAGTTTCCGAACTTATCTTATAATTTCAGGAGTTCACTCAAATCCTTATTAAACTTAAAAGTCTAAACTGAGAAACTAACAGAAGAAATTATACTTTACTGTAGCTATTGTATGAGATTACTCACTAGATGCATCCACTCAGAACGTAGCTTTTCAACTAGACATTTCACTCTTCAAACAGAACATTATGACTTCTTTTGTTTTAACATCTTTTCATGTTTTTCTTTTCTTTTCTTTTCCTCCGTAGTGTGTAGGTGTGTGTTTAGTGTTCAAAGGTCCAGTCTTTCAGGAGCCCTAGAAAGTCTCCCTGACCGAGTCATTGACATGTCACATGATGTTGAGGGCACTGGTACTTCCCTGAGGTGTGAACGGTTGCGTCACAGCCGTCCTCCATCCAGAGTCTCCACCTCGTATGAGTGTGGTATAGGTGCAGGGCCCACAACTGTCCCTCTGGTGAGTGTGGGTCTGATCCACACCTGCTGTCCAGACTGAAGAGGTGGCAGGGTTTGAGTGCGGTGTCTCCGGTTGAACGTTTGTTGCTGTTGCAGTTTCAACGCAGTGTCCTTTTCTCTGAATTCCTTGAGATCCGGCCACTGTGGTTGTAGCTGCAGCGGTGACACTGGAACTGGTGTTCTGAGTCTCCTCCCCATCAGTAGTTGTGCTGGGGAGGTCCCGTGTGCCAATGGAGTAGACCTGTAGGCCAGCAGAGCTTTGTGGAAATCACCCTCTTTCTCTAAGAGAGACTTAACAGTTCTGACGGCCCGTTCAGCCTCCGCATTGCTGCGGGGATAACGGGGGCTGCTTGTCACATGTGTAAAGTCATAATCTCTTGCAAACTGAGAGAATTCATGAGAGTGAAACTGAGGACCGTTGTCCGTGACTAGCACTTCTGGGCATCCATACCTAGCAAACACAGCTTTAAATCTTGCAATAGTCTGTTTAGCTGTTGTGCCTCCAGGTAGGGTGCAAACTTCAATATAGCGAGAGAAGTAGTCTATCATGACTAAATAGTTCCCATTCTGCCATTGGAAAAGATCTGCTGCGACCCTCTGCCATGGTCTGCTTGGGAGGTCAGTCGTGAGCAGAGGCTCGACATGTGTTTGAGCTTCACGTGCACAAACCTCACATCTCTCGACCATCTGCTTTACAGCAGACGTGATGCCTGGCCACCAGACAGATTCTCTAGCCCTAGCTAGGCATTTGTTGATACCCTGATGTCCCTGGTGAAGTCTCTGCAGGATGTCAGGTCTCATGTGTTCAGGGATTATGAGTCTCTCACCTTTCATGAGCAGTCCTCCTCCTTCATGCAGGACTGACCTTTCAGGCCAGTAGGGCAACAGCAGCTCATGCATATCTCGTCTGTGTTCAGGCCAGCCGTTTGCAATGTATCGACTGAGACGTTTGCAGGTGTTGTCAGAAGTTTGTGCGCTCTTAATTTGTTCCAGCTTTGTCGGTGTGGCTGGCAGGCTTTCTACTACACTGTCCAAGTAAGCTTTGCATTCCTTTTCCAGGTCTTGCTCCGCCTCCGTGGCTGTGGCTGGAAGAGGCGCTCTGGACAGAGCATCAGCTCTCATCGGCGGAAGGTCATATCAGGTTTTTACCTGGGACATGGATGATGTTGAAATTGAATCTGAGCAGCCTTAATCTGAATCTGATAATCCTCGGCGGAAGGTCATCCAGTGCTCTGGACTTCAGGAGTGTTATGAGTGGCTTGTGATCTGTTCTTATAGTAAAATCTAGGCCGCTCAAGTATCCGCGCAGGCGCTCACATGCCCAGGTCGTAGCTAAAGCCTCTTTTTCTATTTGGGCATATCTTGACTCGGCTTTGGTCAAACTTCTTGAAATGAAAACCACAGGTCTCCACTCACCGCCTAGCTGTTTTTGTGTCGAGACGCCTCCTAGTCCATACGAAGAGGCATCCGCTGACACCATGGTTTCGTGGTTTCGTGGTTTCTCGTTCAAATGGGTTAAATCTACACAAATGCGTAGTTTCCCTGACGTTTTCACAATAGGGACCATGCCTGCGCACCATTCAGTTGGTTCTTCAACACGGGCTATGACCTCCATTTTCTCCATCCGGTCTAGTTCCTCTTTTTTTTTTTTTCCTAACTTTGGCCCGGAGTGGGATGGCTACACGTCGTGGGGCAGAGAGGGCATAGGGTGGTGCATTGTCTTTCAGCTTAATTTTATATTCACCTTTAAGTATACCTAGCCCTGTAAAGACATCTGCGTAGGTTGAGCGGAAGTGTGTCTCTGCATTGTCTATGCTATGGAGCTGAGGAATCATCTGCAGTCTGCGAATGGCTGGCAGGCCCAATAAGGGTGTGGTCAGGTCTTTCACGATGAACACCTCCTCCTTAATCTTTCTGTCGCCTCTCTGAATGACAGCATGCACTTGTCCTTTGACCTCCAGAGGTTGACTGGCGGGGCCCAGCAGAGGTCTGCGTGTCACTGTGTAGCTGCCGTATTTCTCTTGCGTGTATTCTGTTTCTGGGATGGCAGTCACAGATGCCCCCATGTCCACTTTAAAGAAAAAGAAAAAAAAGAAGAAAGAAATCCTTTTTATTTGTCATAGTACATACATACATGAAATGTGTCCTCTGTATTTAACCCATCCTTAATGTCTTAAGGAGCAGTGGGCAGCCCTGTGAGGCGCCCGGGGAGCAATTTAGGGTTCAGTGTCTTGCTCGCTTCGATGTGTGAGCTATGGGGGGACTGGGGATCGAACCGGCTACCTTGTGGTTGCGGGACGACCACTCATCCCCCTGAGCTACAGCCACCCTAAGCACATTGGGCCACCATTAATGGTAAGCATTTCAGTCCATGTAGACACCTGTGGATGGTCAATGGCTCACAAATAAGCCGCCACATAATCCTCCTCAATGGATTCTAGCTTTTGAGCTGATCTGCACACAGATGCAAAGTGTCCCCTCTTTTGACATTTTCTACATTCAACATCTTTTGCTGGGCATTCAGTCCATGCATGTGTAGTGGTTCTGCCACACTTCCCATACTGTTTTGGGTTGGTTGAGGCAGGCTGAGGCTGAAAATGGCTTACGCGTTGAGCAGAATTGTTCCTATAAACCTGTCTCTTACTGTTGTAAGCCACTGCATCTATTTGCTCTGGTGAATCGGCTGCCCGGAGAACAACTTGCTGCTTTTTCACCTCTTCGTGCTGCCTCACTTGAACTATGGCTGTAGCTAAATCCAAGTTTGGGTTGAGCTGCTTTTTTTCAGACAAGTTGGCATCACGTATCCCGACAACAATCCTGTCTCAGATCATCTCTTCACGCAAGGCGCCATATTTGCAATGTTCAGCTAGCTTGTGCACTACTATGATGAAGTTCTCTGCAGATTCACCAACTTCCTGACTTCGTTTATTAAACTTGGCTCGTTCAAAAATTACATTATGCACTCCTACAAAATGTCCATCAAAAGCATTTTTTACCTCGTCATAGTCATTTTGTTTATCCTCAGCCAACTGCAGTGCGCTCAGGATATCGTCAGCCTTATCACCCATTGTGTAAATGAGAGAATTCACCTGGTAAGCTTTGTCTTTTTCTTTCAATCCAGAAAGAAGCAAGCCTGAAGCGTTCAAATCTTTGTATCCATGCGGGCCACGAGCTTGGCTCGAAGTCGAAAGGTCCCGGTGGTGGGATGGTAAAGATGTGATCCATGCTGTGTGCTAGTAGCTTCCCGCTAGCTTGTTGTTTCTTTCTCTCTAGCTCCACACGTCACCGTCTTCTCTCTCCACACCGTCACAAACTACTCCGACTAGTTGTCTGTACCACTAGACTCTGTCTGTCGCGGGTTATAAGCTTCTGACATCATGTATTGTGCCTATATAGTCGGTACTCAAAGACACAACCATCAGGATGCAACTCGACAACTTTAATAATACTTCTTCTCACACGTATATCACAACTTCATATATCAGTGCGCCATCACTTGGCCATAGCCGGCCACTACAGATAATACAACATCTTATTTATATAACACACATAAAACCAGTAGTAATGTATTTCACAGGCAGACATAAAAAGAACAAAGGATGCAGCTACACACACATTTATACATAAATATTAGTGCTGTCATATTAGCGCGTTATTAACGGCGTTAACGCAAACCAATTTTAACGCCGTCAATTTTATTAACGGCGTTAACGCATTTTTATTTTTCAAATTTTTTTTTTTCGCGAGCACCACACCGGATGTAGCTCAACCGGAAGCAAAACAATAGGCACACCGTTTGGGCTTGGAAGCTAGGCTAACGTTACGGTTTGAAATGAATGAATGGTGAGCGCGATACGGCAAAATGAATGATATTCAGTGAACTGCGAACAGGTGCGCGTGCCAGAAGGGAGTGCGAGTGAACACATTGAACACAGCAGGAGAGAACGCAACGTTAGCCAGCTAGCTAAAGCTCCGGTGGAAAATTATTAGCTTAAGCCGTGTTCACACCGGACGCGCCGCGTCTGGTGTGAACACGGCGCAACGCTACCGTTTTTGAGGAGGTAACGTTAGATTTTGAGGTGAGGGGACTGACAAGGCAGAAGGTAAAGTGGTCCACCGTTCTATCAATAAGCAGACCTGCCAACCTGTACGCAATTTGCGTAGCGGATACGCATTTTGACGTCAAAGTACGCTGGTAAAGATTAGTCTAAAATTAATTTTAGACTAATTGACCAGCACACATTATATTCAATGCAATATATTGCATGACGAGTATTTAATGACTTATCAATATATAGGTTATATATCAAGGTTGGCAGGTCTGAATAAGGCTAAACTAGAAGTTAACACTAATACAAACATTATTTTTGCAGAATGAGTGTGTTAGGGGAGAAGGATGCAGCCATTGTTAAACAGCTGGATTGAAATGCAGCTGGAACTGGTCATGGCTAAAACTGGAAGGCAAGGTCTCAATAAAAGGGCAAGAGGTGTCCTTTCATCTAGGAGATGTATTCTCCAAAATCAACAGGCAGGGATTCGCCAGATGCATTCTCTGCATCAAATATATAAATTATGCCAACAAAGGCAGCCATGCTCTCCCTTACCACATTGTGCCTCATATACTGTAAATGTTAGACCAGTGACAGGCTGGCATGAAATGGCTTGCATAATACTTAGTAAGGAGGCCATAATCATTTTTGACTCATGGCTGAAGTTAAGTTTCTCCAGCTCTCCCCAGGTTGGCAAAAAAAGCATCTCAAAATGCATCAGATTGATGCTTTAAAATATGGAATATTTAAATGTTTCTTACGGGAGGGCATGCCCCCGGACCCTCCTAGAGGGGTAATATCCTTCTCACCTTTTTCACCCCTGACCCGTTTTCATGCCTGGTGCACTCTATAATTTTATTTTGTAAACCCTTGTTTACCTGAAATGTGCAGTGATTTTATTTTGTACCGCCCTGTTTGGCAGTTGTTTTTCAATAAAATAAAGCAAGCCAATCCACTTTTTCATGTTGATAAGAGCATTAAAATGCAAAAAAAAAAAAATCCGATTAATCGCGAGTTAACTATGACATAAATGCGATTAATCGCGATTAAATATTTTAATCGCTTGACAGCACTAATAAATATATATATTTATAAACACATATGAATAAATCCAAACGTGACCTGTGTAATGTAATGGTTCTATTTAATAGACATTAGGGCTGTCAACGAATAATCGAAATTCGAATATATATTCGAATAGTTGTTAAAAACAGAATTTCGAATGTGAAAATTAATATTCGAATGTAAAAAAAAGAAAAAAAAAGAAAAGTATTTCGGAGGATAATTATCGTGAATCTGGCAACCCCCGCCGCGGCCGCGATGAAGTGTCCTCTTGTGTGTGTGTGTGTGTGTGTGTGTGTGTGTGTGTGTGTGTGTGTGTGTGTGTGTGTGTGTGTGTGTGTGTGTGTGTGTGTGTGTGTGTGTGACGAGCCGTTCGGGGCAGAGTCTATGACCCGGAGCAGACGTGAAGCTGGTTGAGGCTTTCACGGGGTTTTGCTGTTGTTTTGGCGTAGGCTACGGACCACAGTAGCCTGTTCTATGTTCCCTTAATAAACACCCTGTAAGCCAGCTAACGTCTCGTAGCTTTCCTGACCCAGGGTCGCTACACTATGTAAGCTAGAGTTAGCTTACCATTCAACGACAAGCAACTTGAGGCCACATCTCCAGAATGTGCACCCAAGAGAATATGGCATAAAATGTGGAACTTCAGCGAAACAGCCCCGTCTGGATACGTATTTTGCGCCGTCCGCCACAAGTTCGTTGTCTGCGGCACGACTGGAGGCCTGCACGCAAAAAAATTATTTCGTTCGTATGCAAGGACATGAGGGCTTCAGGGAGTTCTGTGAAGCACTGGAACCGAGGTACCGTATCCCTGATCAGCACTCAGCATGTGTTTATTGTTGCCGTTCATTTAAACCGCTATGCGCGACCAACGGTGCGGGGGAGTGAACACCTAAACTGAAGACACATATATTCGAATATGTTCGAATATATGTGTTTTTTTAAAGGGAATATTCAAACGTCATTTTTTAGCAATTTTGACAGCCCTAATAGACATACAGAGCGGAGTGATCTGTGTGTGTGATATCGGAGGAGGGCGTGTTCGGTCCGCAGTCTGCTGTCGGAGTTATACGAACCTGTCAGTCACAGTCTCGGTGTTGTGCTAATGTTAAGCTAATAAAGTTAGCTCAAGATACAACGGTCTCCTAAGCTTATTATACACATAACACTACATGGTGTCAGAAGATGGCGAAATTCCCACCTCCAGAAAACTTCGACTTCTCTCGCTCGGATCAGTGGCCGGAGTGGCGCCAGAGGTTTCATCGCTTCAGGAAACTCAATAAAGAACCGGGAGAAGTACAGGTCTGTACGCTTCTCTACTCGTTGGGGAAAGAAGCCGAAAATGTTTTCAAAACGTTTACGTTTATGGAAGAGCTCGAGGAAGATGAAGATAATTATGAGACTGTAATGGCGAAACTGGACAGTTATTTCGTACCGAAGGTGAATACTATTCATGAAAGAGCACGTTTCCATCAGCGCACTCAAAAGCACGGAGAAACCGCGGAGGAGTACATCAGAAGCCTGTATGAGCTAGCTGATACCTGTGCATTTGCAGATGTGAAAGATGAAAATATCCGGGACAGGTTATTCATAGGGATATTAGATAAAGAGCTATCAGCGAAGCTACAGCTAATGCCAGACTTGACGCTCAATAAAGCCGTAGAGCTAGTGAGGCAGTCTGAGCAAGTAAAAGGGCATATTAGCCAGCAGGGAGCTAATGCTAACTGTTCTCAAGTGAATGAAGTAGCTTACAAGCAGCGTGCGCAATATAATGGGAAACGGAGCAACGGAAACTGGCAGACAAAAGGGACCAGAGAGAAACAAGGTGTTAACAATAAGGGACAGAAATGTTCTAGATGTGGCAGAGTGCATGCTAAAGAAGACAAATGTGCCGCACGTGATGCAGAATGCCACAAGTGTAAGAAGCTAGGACATTTTGCAGCAGTATGCCGTTCCCGCGTGATCAACGAGGTCACTGCACCCTACAAGGGAGGAGACGGAAGACACGTTCAATTCCTGGGGGAAATTACAGATGTGGACGACTCAAACAAGGCATGGACATTGAAACTGCTGGTGCAAGATATTCAAATTGAATTTAAAATCGACACAGGGGCTGATTTAAGTGTCATTTCAGAAAAGACTTTTAACCTGCTGAGAAATAATCCATGTGAAATAAGATGTGTGTCAGTGCCTATGCTCTCTAAAGTAAAAAAAGAACTGGACCACATGGTAGCCAATGGTGTGATAGAGCCAATCAAGGAGCCCACGGAGTGGTGTGCTCCGATGGTTGCTGTACCCAAGAAGAACAAAGAGCAGCTAAGGATTTGCGTTGATCTAAAACGCCTGAATAAAGCAGTGTTTAAGTTTATTCTGCCCACGATAGATGACATCCTACCTAAACTCACAGGCGCAAAAGTGTTTTCCCTTTTAGACGCAGCAAGTGGTTTCTGGCAGATACCAGTAGACAAAGAGAGTGCCAAACTCACTACCTTCATAACTCCCTTTGGAAGGTATTTCTTTAATAGACTGCCATTTGGAATCACAAGTGCACCAGAAATCTTTCAAAAAAACGTGAAATGACTGAGCTCTTGAAAGATCAAGAAGGCCTGGCGGTTTACATGGACGACATCCTTATTTATTCAGACTCAGAAGAAGTCCATGAAGTGAGACTCCAAAAGACTCTGGACAGACTGGAGAAGGCCGGTTTGAAGCTAAACCACGACAAATGTCTCCTGCGTCAGCGACAACTCAAATACCTTGGACACTACATCAATGAGCATGGCATTTGACCAGATGAGGCTAAGGTCAAGGCTATCACTCAGCTTGAGCAACCAACAATGTCACTGATCTGAGGATCCTGGGTATGATACAAGGCCACCCAACGACCCACCAAAAAACAACATGACATGGGCATTGAGCAGCGCTATGCACAAATTGAAAAAGAGTGTCTCGCTGCAGATGGTTCAACACTATGTGACGTCAGGATGGCCCAAGTATGCTGTTAAGGTGCCTGATATCTTAGGATATCTTAGGATACACTGAGCTCCTCTTCTCTTCCTCCTTCACTCCTCCTCCCTCTCTCCATCTGGATAAACTATTGTCTCTTCAATGCACATTACTAACTCTACTTTCTTTTTCCATGGATTCATGGCTGCCTGGAACCAGTCCTGCCCCCGGTCCTGCCCCCTGCCATGGATTCATGGCTGCCTGGAACCGGTCCTGCCTGCTGCCATGGCCCTGCTGATGGAACCGTCCTGGAATCGGTCCTGCCTGCTGCCATGGCCCTGCTGATGGAGCCGGCCTGGAACCGGTCCTGCCTGCTGCCATGGCCCTGCTGATGCCCCCCCTAGTAGATCGCGATCGACGTATTGGGCACCCCTGCTCTTCTCTGTGAAAACATTTACCATTTCCGCCATTCACCATTGAAATAACCACTAGTTCTGCTTTATACTTCTTGAGGAAGTCCCACAAACGTTGGAACATCAAACGCCCCCGTGTCTGGGTTCATAATATTATCCGTAGTCGCACACAGCTCCGACTCCTCCAGGACGAGTGTCTGAATGAAGCCGCTTCCAGCGCTCCTTCAGCGGACCAGCAGTTTGATTCAGTAACAGCAGGACGGCGGTGATGCCAGGCAGAGCTTCTCAACACCGATTGGCTTTCGCAACTCCGCGTCGGGCGAATTATTCGCTGGAGTTGAAATATTTCAATGGCAGCGAAAAGGCGGATTTGCGAATTTGCGAATAACGCTAACAGAAGCTAATGCTAGATGGTCTGCATCGACTATGGGAGTTGGGCTGGCTAACATAGCTTACGTCTGAGCTTCGATGGTGCAGAGCCGTGCATCTAACCCACTGAGACCTGCCTCCAACCTAGCAAATAAACTACACTTATTACATGTATCGTTATCTTTAAAGGAGGCAGGGGAATAGCTAAACATGTGACACGCTGAGCAAGCGAGAGCAGTAGAGGAAGAGGAGGAAGAGGAGGAAGACATCGCTAGTTGCTAAGCTAAGTGAGGTAGCTAACGTTAGCAGAACAAACAAAGTGAAAATAAGACAGTTGGATTTAAGTGATGAGTCGCTAAAAGAGGAAGAGAGTCGAGAGTTTAGATGTGAAAGATGTACAGCAGGTAATCAGCCGCTTGTACTGAAGAATATCACACAATCATCTTGGTTTAGCTGCAGCTGAGACAAGTACGTTATCGGCTAACACACACACACACACACACACACACACACACGGTGGAACCGGAAGTGATGCAATACGCTTACCGTAAATGGAGTTCAATTACAGAACACACAACAAACGCACAGCAATGCAAAACACTTCAAAGTTATTCTGTTGAAGAGTTAAAAAGGAGTCAATTGAAAATAAGTAAGTGTTGGATAAAAATTACACTAATAGGGAGTAAATAAAAGAGTAAATATGTTTTAACAATGGCAAGAGTCAGTTAAAACAACACTTAGTGTTAAGTAGGTCTAACACTAATGAAGAGTAATATTTGAGTCTTAGTGTCAAATGTAAATAACACTACTAAGTGTTATTTACATCCTAGTGTCAAATCTGAGTAACACTTCTCGGTGTAGTGTAAAATATTAACTCTTACCAGAGTTAAATTGACTCTGAAATTGTAACACTATGTTCAGTGTAACTTTAACAGGGACCTTAAATAGGGACCATATGTTCACTGACCTAGTGTTAAATTTGACTCTTTAAGTGTTGCATTAGTACTGTCAATTGTACTGTGTTTTTACTTGTGTTGGACTATGGTGATCTTCTTTATATGCATGCCTCTGCTAACTATCTTCGTATGGTGGACACAGCTTACCATGCTTCACTGCGGTTCATTACAAATTGTAAAGCTCTGACTCACCACTGTGAGTTATACTCTGTCATTGGTACACCCTTATTTATAAGGCAATCCTTGGTCTGCTCCCAAACTACTTGTGTGTTTTTATCATGCAGAGAAGTGTCGTACAATATCCTTTGCGTTCTCAGGACTTTTTTATGCTCACTGTCCCAAATGCCAGAACGGAAATGGGAAAAAGGGCTTTTGTGTACTCTGCCCCCTCATCATGGAATATGTTGCAGAATGTTTTAAAGCTCAGAGAACTGATACCACTGACTGCTTTTAAATCTAGAATGAAAGAAATAGAGGCAGGTTCCCAAAAATGTAAATGTTTCTTAAATTGACTTACGTCACTGTCTCTTAGCTTTTAGTTTCTTTTAACTTGTCTTGTTCTGTGTTTTCTGTCTGTAACTATGTGTTTTTTATGCGGCTGCCTGTCTTGGCCAGGTCTCCCTCGAAAAAGAGATTTGTAATCTCAATGGGACTCTCCTGGTTAAATAAAGGTTTAAATAAAATAAAAAGTTAAAATACACATTTATAACAAATTAAACATGTTAAACAAACTGATCAAAGATGAGTTTATGTCTTTGAACAATACAAAGTTTTCAGATCAGTGGAAGCATAAAACACATTTATTAAACTGGTAATTGTCATTTAAACAGTGAAATTAATCAAATATATGTGCATTATAGATACAGACTTTAGTTAATGAACTACTTATGCCTCATGCAATATTTCAGTCTAAATGTATTACATGAAATGGCAGACGGGAGTATCAAATGTATGAAGTCATTATTTTCTCATTGGTTATTAATAGATAAATGAACAATAAGAGGAGAAGTGATCAGGGCAAACAGTGCATCTGCAGGTGATAGTAAAACGGTCAGACGCTGTCATTAAAATAAAACAAGGACATGAAATCATAAAAACATTGACATCACTGTGTGAATATTGTTCCAAACTATCATTTAACTTATTGATCACTCGTGTAATAGAGCAGAAACATTATAATAATAAACTACGAAATAGTAACAGTACAAATTATGTGAAAACATTATTAAATCTTGTCTGGTGAGTGTCAATAAAACATCAGATTAACAATTTTTTTTAGAATTGACTAATTAAGTGGACAAAATAATAACTAATAAAGCTTCTATTTGTTTGTAGAAAAGTAGCCACTACTTTCACAGATTTTTCAAATTATCACACCAAGAAATAAAAACTGCAGATATACAATGTATTGATGCCAGGTTACAATAAAAAAACTAATATGTTTTACGTTACATCCATTATAGAGGGAGCTGGAAACGGCTGAAAAAATCTGGTACATTCAGTGATTTAAAAGAGATTTAAACAATCAGCTTTTAGTTTTAATATGACTTCTGTACCAGAGAAACATGAGAACAATTATACTGCAGGAACATCAGCTTCAACCAGCTTATCATCCAAGAGAAACCTACAAACACCTGGAAGGTGTTGTGCAACCCTGGATTTACTCATGACAAAAAACAACAGGCTACGAGCTGAAAAGTATTGTTAGAACCATGGGTGCACATGGCGAAGAGAAATACAAAAGTCAAAAAGTTATAATAAACGGTTTAATTAAAGTTCAAATGGTGATACAGTGTACATATACTCAGCTGAGGGTCTCTGAGCTTCCGCTCCACAGACCGTCCCTGTCTCGCTTGTTGTGGATTAATAACTTATTAAATGATGAATATTCTTGAAATACCGATACTGAATAAACTCTAATCTATCTACTTAACTGACTGCGTGTTGAGACTCCACAAGCCTCTCAGAAGACACTCAGCACTCCCACTGGACTCAGAACACGAGAGAGACTGGATTGACAATCAATTCACGTAGATTTATTGGCAACGAATCATCATCACGAACAAATCAGGCTGGTTCCGGTATTCTGGACGATAGCACTCGCCATCATCCTTCTAACAAAGCCCATCATCTTTCTAAAAAGCCCCCGAACACCACATGAACATAACAGTTATAACAAAACATCCAGTGCAGTAACGCCCCCCGTTCATCCTCCTCATTACATAGTTCTCGGCATTATTATTGTGTTATTGACCACATCTACCAATCAGTTCCCAGATGTTAGTGTCTGCGCATGATGTTATCCTGGCCTGGGGCCCAAACTCCGGTTTCCCGCTCGAGGCCTCCCTTTGGGTCAGTACTTGGACTCGCACCAGGTCACAGTGACTTCTTCCAAATACCTTTCCCCTGGTGAACGCTTCACCAGAGGAACTACGCAGTTTGTAATACTGGCTGCATCCAGTTTCTTAGATAGGACTGGCTTCTGCCAAACTAGGTACTGTTTACTGAGGAACATTTAGGAAAGTATGTGTGCTTAAGTGCGACTGCACCTGTTGTTTGGGCTGCTGTTTCATGAGACGTACAACTACTCGTTGGATTTGCTATCAACTCATGTGGATAAAATAGTTCCTTATATATGTATATGTTCATGATTATATAAACATTTTCCTTCCACACGCTTCAGCTCAAAAACCTCGAACAGGAATCTACAATCTGGTTTTAACATCCTAGCATTTTGGACTCATTCGCCTCATTGGTTCAAATCTACGGCATGGGATTGGCTAAAAGTCCCACAGGGGCGGAGTCTCTCTTTGGCGTAGGTTTTGAAAATGACTCCATAACATTCAAGTTTTCCGGTACCTGAAGTCCTTACTCCGCCCTCCTGTGTTTACTAACAACATATTTTACCTAGAAGGAATTGTTATTCAGATGTTACAACTCTCAGTCATCCTCCCACAGAAACCCCATTTACCTCTGCTGGTTAAAATTCAAATCGAATCCCCCTCCTGTGCCTGGTAAGAACAGGAGGGAGATTCCCCCAGACCACAGGTGGTCCAGTCCCCTTTGTTCTTAAAACCAAATGTTCCTTTGTAAAACCTCAGCCCTTATCACTGTGTGCAAATGACTGTGACCCACAGCAGACTCGTGACTCTGTGCTCATTCCATGCATACCTGATAAACAATACTCCATCTTAAGCATTGTAATGTACACATAAACATTTATTGTGCAAGTCTAAATTTGACTAACTTAAGTTTAAAAACACTACAGAGCTGAAAGAGTAAGAAACAAGGATCGATAATCTAATCTAGTATACTAATCCATACTAGCAATACCCTCCCTTTAGTAAACCAGATGAAGTGTAAACACATCAAATGTCCTTTCAGAAGTCCTCCACAGACCCTTCCTGGTGCTGCAGGAAGCGGATCAGACCACCAGGCAGCGGCAACGTCTTCAACCGCCGTTGTCCAACCAGCTGCACAACCTGCAACCTGCAGAGCTGCAGCAGTGGGCGGGGGAGGGCTGAAAAATCACAAGCAATTGGTGACATCACTGGAAACTACGAGACAAACTGGGGACATCACTGGAAACTACGAGACAAACTGGTGACATCACTGGAAACTACGAGACAAACTGGTCACATCACTGGAAACTACGAGACAAACTGGTGACATCACTGGAAACTACGAGTCAAACGGGTGACATCACTTGAAACTACGAGACAAACTGGTGACATCACTGGAAACTACGAGACAAACATCAAAACACTTTTTCCTGACATGTTTATTGGGTTTATCTAATTGGTTGTCAGTCGTTCATTAGTTATTGATTCACCTGCTTTGTCCTTGATGACGCTCCAGCCAGAGTAACTGTCCAGGTGTTCCATCAGTTTGGAGCAGAGAGTCACATGGCCAACGTAGTTCAACAGGACGTCAATGATTGGCCCCGCCCACTGACAGATACTAGGGTCCGAAATTATCTCACAGAACTGTCAATGAATCACATGACTGTCAATCAATTACAGAGCTGTCAATCAATCACAGGACTGTCAATCAATCAAATAACTGTCAATCAATTAAATAACTGTCAACCAATCACATGACTGTCAATCAAAGGACTGTCAATCAATTTCAGCCAATCACTGAAATCACATTGAAACTTTTTGAATCTCTGTAGTAAATACTTTTAAACTCCAACAGGCCCACATAAGGGTCGTTTTTCCTTCTGTACTTTGGTTCCGTGTTCAAGTAGTCGTATGAACCCCATTGAGTTTTATTACTTGTATTATTTTTCATCATTTTTTTCAGAATTCTTTTGTGAAAAAAAATTATATTTTCAAAAAAATTACTTTTAGACCATATTTTGATCATAACTATGAACATCTAGCATGATCTAAGCAAGATTTCTCAAACATGTCTTTTGGAGCGGTTTGGAGCGGTCGCCGACTTGTTCCATGGTTCAGACCCTTACCAACATCCCACATACTAATAAGACACCTTTTTGGAAAGATTATGACCCAGAAAATCACAGGAAAACGAAGCTTAGGGAAAGCTTCTATGGGAAAGACTTCTTTCATCGAGGGCTGCTGGATCTTTAAATTTGCATAAGCCTTCCCTCTTGCGCTGTGACGTGTTTTTACAAAGGTGGGGGCTACACGAAGAGCACAGGACATGGAAATGTGCAAAGGGAGCAAAAACAAACAAACTGTTTGCCGTTTTGTTATCGTTCAGGTACTTATAGGGTTTATAAGGCTGTGGATTGCTTTGTTAGAATCCCACAAGCCCGTACGGTTACGGAGATGTGTTTGTTATAAATCCGACGTTGTAAGGGGTACTTATGAAGGATCTTGTGAAACCGTTTTGGCCGCCACGGCAAGCTGACGTAGGGTCGTAAGTACTCAAACTTAACGGTTACTTTAATTATTTTTTATTATATTTCTCACAAGGGTTGCGGTATTGTAGAACTTTAAATGAAGTTAAACAACGCTGTGGTTCCGGAGATAATTAAGGAAGCGCTAAAAAATTGTTTTAAGATTTTCACGTCTGATAATAGGCGTAGGGCGGCTAAGTTGACAACCAGTTTTAAACGTCGTTGACTTTTCCTTTAACTCTGTTGTGCAGTTCTATTTAAATGTTTTAAACAGATTCGGGTCACCTGAACGCCCCTTTGCTGGGGGACTCGGTCAGTTTCGTGGAGGTCCGTCTCTGAACGCGTGGTTTTGATTGGTGGATGCGGTCGGTTACCATAGACACAGTTGAAGCATGGCAGGGCGTGACCTCCGTGGTCCAGCAGGTACTTGAACATAGGCAGGTACTTCATGGAGAACAGGTAGACGGCGGGGAAAGTGGTGGGGTGTGTGGGGATGGAGATGTTGATGTCGGCTCCGTGCTCCACCAGCAGAGTGACGGTCTGGATGCGGCCCTGTCTCGCCGCAACCAACAGCGGCCTGAACACGTCGAGGTTTGGGTCGGCAGCGGCCTCCAGCAGCATGTGCACTGCGTCGATGTTGTTGTTGATGACGGAGAAGTAGAGCGCCGTGCTGCGGTGGTCCTGGTACAGCCTCGATCGTTCTTCTGACAGCTGAGCGTTGACGTCAAAGCCCGCCTTGATCAGAACCTCCAGGACGTCTTCACGGTTATACTCGGCGGCCAGGTGGAGCGGGCTGATGCCAGTCTGCCGGACTCTGGTCTTACTGGTTGCCGAGATCAACATGGAGACGATGCTGGAAACAGGAGACATTCCAGGAAATAGATTAGACCGAGTCTGAGCTATCAGAAACAGACATTCATTTCCATTGACGTGTTTGAATGACGAAACCCGCAGTGTTCTCAAATTGCTGTGAGACTAATCAACACATTATATTGTTTATTAGTTTGTGTCGGTTCAGGAGCTCACTGAACCCTGTAGTGACTATAGCCCAAATGGATGTCAATAACAAATAACAAATAATTTATGGTAATGCATTTCCCTTCAATAATAAATACAAAATGTTGGTTCTGGGCTAATTCTGTGGTATGGTAGTCTCCATGGGTTAGAGGTTACATGCCTCTTTCAGCACCACTGCCGTGAAAGAAGATTTTTTGACAATACTGTATAGACATAAACATAAGAACATAGGTAACATACACAAGGACAGATACAGGAGAACATTCCTGGCCAGCAATAAGACTATAAAAAATCACCTCCGGCCAAATCAATCACTCAACCAGAACACCGTTACACTGTTGTTTGTTTGATTAAATATCATTCTATTCTATTGTTTTGTATATATTGTGTATTTATTTGATTGTAATGCTTGTGAAAAAAATCACGAAAGTAACTATCTATCTATTTATCTTAAGCCTCAATATGACTTTGGGAAATGAAGCCCAGTCTAGTAGGACTTTAGAAAATGTTTTTTAAAGTAGAAACTGATATTTTGGAAGTTTTAAGTGTTACACTGATCATCATCCATAACGTAACAGCCAGCTTTATATAGCTGATTATATATGATATAGCTATATATTCTGATGAGCTCCTTCACTACAACACTGTGGTCTGGGGAACTTCATTCCCTAAACCTACTCTATTTGATCGGTTCTGTTAAATATGGCAGACAATATCAGTGTGCCTACATGTCACTTCCTTTCTGAGCGGCGGCATGAAGCGGTAATAACCCGGTCTTTCCAGATTTATTGGCGTCAGCGTTCTGAGAGAGGAGGAGCTCCACAATTTCTTCATGCCCATTTTTTGCAGCTTCATACAGAGCCGTTGCTCCATCAGCAGCCTGAGCATTAATGTCTGCACCTGTAGGGAGACAGGGAAGGGTTCAGGGTTCAGGGCTCAGGGCTCAGGGTTCCCAGTTGGTAATGGTTATCAAAGTGGAAAGCTTATGTCATGGGAAACTAATATTTTATTATATTCTTTTATTCTGTCCATCCTGGAAGGATATCACTCCCCTGAGTTTTTTTTTCTCCCTTTCTAAGGTTAGGGTTAACTTTTCCGATGCAAGGGACCAAGGACAGAGAACAATCAGATGAACCCTACCGTGCTGCAGGAGAACAATCAGAAGAACCTTACCAAGCTGCAGGAGAACAATCAGAAGAACCCTACCGTGCTGCAGGAGAACAATCAGAAGAACCCTACCGTGCTGCAGGAGGAGGCGCAGCGGGCCAAGCTGCGCACTCTGAGCTGCAGTGAACAGCGGCAAGATGCCGTACACGTTGGGGAGGTTGTGTTTGGCTCCGGCCTTCAGCAGCAGCTCACAGATCTCCACGTTGTTTCGGCATGCGGCCTCATGCAGGGCGGTGCAGCCCCAAACACAGTGAGTGTTCACCGCCACCCCGTAGTTCAACAACAGCGCCACCATCGCAGGATTGCTCCTCTCACAGGCTGCAGAGGAAGAACAAGAGTTTATGAAAGGCAGATGTCCTCACTACTTTCTCCAGCTTCTGTTAACACCAGCTGAGCCCAGATTAGTTCCCCTGGGTTAAACCAAGCTCTCTGATTAGCTAACCGGTTCGGTTAAAATAATACATGTGGACTCCTCAAACATAGTGAAGGTCCACAGTGAACCACTGAGACAGATCTCCACATAATATATCCAGAGATACTCACAGTTCAGGCGTTGGGCTTATTTTAAGGAGAGCATAGCTCCTTTAGTAAAGTCTAAAGGTGACTGTCTTCATGTCAATCGTTTGTCGTGACTTCATTTCCTGTAAGATTCACCTCTGTAAAGAGGAGTCTCTTTGTCATAGTTCGGGATGTTGGGGTCCACTCCCTTTTCCAGCAGCACCTGAACACATCGCAGCTGGTCTTTGCTGACAGCGACCAGCAGCGCCGACTCACCGCGCTCCGTTCTGTTGTTGATCATCCCCGGCTGAGCTGGCACACACACAGGAGAGCACTTCTTTGAGTTATGATATGTGTGTGTGTGTGTGTGTGTGTGTGTGTGTGTGTGTGTGTGTGTGTGTGTGTGTGTGTGTGTGTGTGTGTGTGTGTGTGTGTGTGTTGTGGAAAACCAGGGGGAAAGGCAGAGCAGACAGAGCGCAGGGGGCGGATCCCCAAGCTCTGAGTCTCCTGTTTTATTGTTGAATCTTGCCTCCAAGTCCCCCGGGTTGCCACATTTGGTGGAGAATGCAGGCATCGTAATCCGTCACTAACCATTCACAATAAAATAGGTACTCGGAGAGGAAGACACACAGTGCTATGGAGAACGCACTAGCCCAGCTGATACAGAATCAGACTCAGCAGGCCCAGAGCCTTAGAGCGTTACAGGACACGATGACAACTCTGGGTCAGCATCTGAGAAAACCAGAGAGGCCTACACAACCCAGTAAAGTGCTCACCAAGCAGACTGGGGAAGATGACACTGAAGCCTACCTAAAGGTTTTTGAAAGAACTGCAAAGAGGGAGCGCTGACCTGAAGCAGAGTGGGCAGGTATACTTGCCCCTTTTTTGACAGGTGACGCGCAAAAAGCCTGTCGGGACCTCACCCCTGCAGAAGTGGATAATTATGAGGCATTAAAAGCAGCCATCTTAGACCACTATGGTCACAACTGCCAGACGAGGGCGCAACAGTTCCATTCCTGGTCCTATGATGCTACCGAAGTAGCACCAAAGACCGTGGATGACCTGGTGGAGCTATTGGAAAACCACTAGGTCACAGTGGAGCTGATGCGGAGCAGTCGGCAAGAGCCAAGGTCGAGGAAGGGAGACCTGGAGACACCACCCCGCGGCCAGATTCCCCAGGTTGAGCAGTCCAGGGCACCGCTCCAACGTTGACCCCTCGTGAATCAGGATCACCGGAAGTGCTTCACCTGTGGCCAAGAAGGCCATTTAGCTTGGAATTGTCCGGGGAATGATGTACTGATGCCGACGGCGGGCTCATCAGATCCACAACAGAAGGCTGGCAGGTACCTGACAACTTGCTGGGCCCATGAGGGCGCAAGGTCCCCAAAGCTTCCTGTCAGAATAGGGGACCAGGATGCAGAAGCCCTACTGCCAATCCCAAAAAGTGCCACCTTGGTCTAGGCACAGTACCTCGGCTACACTGTGTAAAACCCCAATTACGGAAGGTGGAAGCCATCACCACCTGGCCTAAACCAGCAACGAAACGGCAAGTAAAAACGTTCCTGGGACTGGTGGGCTATTATCAGTGTTTTATCCCTCACTTTGCTACCATTGCAGCCCCCTTACACGAAATGACAAAAAACAGCCACCCACACCATATACTCTGGAGTGCCGAAGCAGACGAAGCGTTTGCAACCCTTCAGAAGGCCTTATGCACTGAGCCGGTGTTGAGTACACCAAACTTTGGGGACACGTTCGTCGTCCATGCAGATGGCTCAGGATCAGGGGTTGGAGCTGTGATGTCCCAGGTTAGAGGGGGGGGGGAGGAACACCCAGTGACCTATATTAGCCGTAAGTTGCTAAAACACGAAATGAACTATTCAACTGTAGAGAAGGAATGTCTGGCAATTAAATGGGCCCTAACCGAGCTGCGATATTACCTCCTGGGCAGAAAGTTCACCCTAGTAACGGATCATGCACCATTAAAATGGATGTCAACAGCCAAGGACACTAATGCATGGGTTACCAGGAGAGATGAATGCTGGTTGGTTTGTCCAATGCTGGATGGTTTGTCCAATGCCATGTGCCAATCGGCACATGGCTTTGGACACACCTGCACCCCATCAGGTAATTAGAGGGAGCATATATTCTCAGAGCTGGGAAGCAGCAGGGAGGAAAAGACAGACTTGACAGGAAGCTAGGGGGAACCTTTGTTGAGGAGCTGCAACGGACACGAGGTAAACCTGTGAACTCACCTCTCTCCCCTGATCTGCCCACACAGGGCAAAGGAAGCGTCTTGTGAGACTGAAGACCAAAGACCCCGACCGGGCGGAATCTTTTGTTGAGTTTAACCCCATCCCCCTTTACCCCAAACCTATTTATTAAAGGACACTTTTTGTTAACGTACTACTGTCTCCTGTTTTATTGCTGAATCGTGCCTCCAAGTCCCCTGGGTTGCCACAGTGTGTGTACATATCTACCTGACAGCAGCACTTGCAGACATGTGTCCTGACCAAACCACGCAGCCTGGTGGATTGCGAGCCATCCCAGTTTATTCGGCAGCATCAGGTTTGTTTCCAGACGCATAACCAACGCTTTCACGCTGCTCACATCACCAAGACGGATGGCTTTGAACAGAGGCTCCTCCTCCCTGCAAGAAAAATATCCATGAGCCACCTGTCTCACCTGACCTCCACCTGACCTCTCTACCTGACCTGTCCCATCTGACCTGTCTCACCTGACCTCTCCACTAACCTAACCTGAGAAACGTCAACGTGGCCCGACTTAGTGTCCATATTACATTACATTACATTTCATTTAGCTGACGCTTTTATCCAAAGCGACTTACATTTTTTGCTCTATACACCGTAGCCACAGCAACGGGGAACAATTAGGGGTTAAGTGTCTTGCTCAGGGACACTTCAACGTGTGAGCTATGGGGGGACTGGGGATCGAACCGGCTACCTTGTGGTTGCCCATATGTGATGAGTAGTGAAATATATATATATATAAGCGGCCCATCGATTTTCCGACCCCCATCTGGATAAACTGGACTTCTGACTTAAGAAGACGAACCTGCACTGACCATGAAAATATAACAGTCTATTCTTTATATAACAACTCCTCAGGGATTAATAATGAATGAATTTGGATGGTTTCACCTGCAGAGATGCAACAGGTTCCTCGAGATGGTTCATGAATAGAACTTGACTCACCCTTCAGGTTCTGGAGCAATGAGGACCAGACTGCCGTCAGCTCTTCGATACATGCGCTTCCCAGAACCAGTCATGAAGTGACTGACCATCCCATCAAACGACTTCCTGAGTCAGCAACACAAAGACAACAGCCAATCAGAGTACAGAAACACAACATTGAGGTTACATTTGAATGCAAATAAACTGTGTCTTCACAGGAAGTTATATTTAGGGAAAAAAGGACAAGAGCATGATTGACATTAACTTGACTGATCAATCCACTCATTCATCCATTCATCTATCCATATCCTCGAGACTATAGCTGGGTAGTAAGTAAGTAGTAAGTTATCATATGATATAACGATATAACCTACAACTAATCAATCACTCCCTCCATCCATCATTTACATTGCATTTCATTTAGCTGATGCTTTTATCCAAAGCGACTTACAACTACGTACAGACTCAGAACAACAAGAATCAAGAAAGTACAATTTCCTCAAGAAAGCCAAACTACAAAGTGCTATTAGTAAGTGCCATTTAAGTGCTACTAAAGTGCAAATTTTTTTAGTTTGCGCCGGAAGATGTAGAGACTTTCTGCTGTCCTGATGTCAATGGGGAGCTCATTCCACCATTGAGGAGCCATGACAGCAAACAGTCGTGACTTTGTTGAGTGTTTAGCTCGCAGTGACGGAGCTACAAGCCGATAGGCAGAAGCAGTGATGGCGCTACAAGCCGATTGGTAGAAGCAGTGACGGAGTCACAAGCCGATTGGCAGAAGCAGTGACGGAGCTACAAGCTGATTGGCAGAAGCCGAGCGGAGTGAACGGCTGGGTTGTGAGTTTTTACCATGTCCTGGATGTAGAACCGATCTGTTCGCAAGTACCAATGTTTTGAAGCGGATGCTGCAGCCACCAGTAACCAGTGAAGGGAGCAAACCATCCATCCATCCATCAATCAATCCATCAATCCATCAATCCACCAATACATCCAACCATTAACATCCATACATCCATTCATTCATCGATCCATCCATCCATTTATCAATCCATCCATCCATCAATCCATCCATTCATCATCCATCAATTCATCCATCCATCAATCCATCAATCCATCGATCCATCAATCCATCCATTCATCAATGCATCAATCCATCCATCAATTCATCAATCCATCAATCCATCAATCCACCAATCCATCCATCCACCCATTCATCAATCCATCATCCATTCATCCATCAATCCATCATCCATTCATCCATCAATCCATCCATTCATCAATGCATCAATCTATCAATCCATCAATCCATCAATCCATCAATCCATCCATCCATTCATCCATCCATTGTCTTCTGCTTATCCGAGCCAGGTTGCAGGGGCATCAGGCTTCAGAGGTATTTAGAATGTCTCACCAGCAACGAACCCAGTGGTATTGCATTTCATGACCATTTCACAACTGGTCCTTATACTCGCCTGGAATAGCGACTGAGGCCGCATGGCTTACAAAACCAAATGGTGTAAAACTATGAAGATGGCTGAATCAATAATGGCCACCGGGATGTCTGGGTTTGCAAAACTGAATACATGCAGGACTCTGATCAACCGGAATGACAATCGAAAGGCAGAAAGATAAAAAGATACCTTAAATGTGAAAATTAATAAAATCACCAGCAACTGCTAAAAGAAAAGAAACTTCTTAAATCTGACTACTGAGTAGAATGCAGGGGGCCCAAATAAAAAGGGCCGAACTCAATATCTAAAGCCCAGGTGCACTGATGCTTTCTGCATTGGAAAACAAATTCCACATTCAAGTTCCAACAGTATTCTCCTTGTCATGTAACAACGTCTACGAAACAGAAATCTGAATCATTTAATTCTTCTTCTTTATATTACAACTATAATTAAACATTTGGTGTCTGAATTATAATGTTAATTATTGAATAAAAGAAGAATGACTAATTACTAACATTTTACGGTAGTATATATGTCTATTTTCAAACCACAAAGTTAAGCTTTAATGATGTGCTGTACAACGAGCACCAGCAGGAAATCATCCAGCAGGAAGTCATCCAGCAGGAAGTCCTCCTCTGGTCTCACTACTCAAGTACCATGTGTGTTGTTGCTCTTATACTCACAATATGGAGATTAATACATGTGAGACTACATACGGATTGGGAGGCTCTTCTCTCGGAGGATTTGGAGAACTGTAGTGTGCGTGTGCAGTGGGCTGGGCTTGAGGTGCATTGTGGGAGCTGTAGTTTGATTGATGAGTGTTTCTGCCGTCAGGTTGGGAAGGAGGCGTGTCAGTCAGACTGCGCTCAATGGCAAGCTGCAGCAGCTCATCATCACTCAGGTTACTGTAGAGAGAATAATCCTCCAGCGCGTCAGAGGGAAAGATACTGGCTGCTGCCATGATGGAGCTGTGGAGGCAAAACACACTGAAAGAAAAGGACAGCAGCACTGACTTTATACACACACACATATATATATATATATATATATATATATATATATATATATATAGTTATTTACCCGCTGTATGTGTGTATGTGTAACGTCAGTGCTGCTGTCTGTTGTCTGGTGTTTTATCTCTCTCTCTCAGATAGAACACCAGACAACAGACAGCAGTACTGACAGTAAAAATTCATACAATCAGCACCTATATTAATGAAAAAGAAAAGTACTCACATATTTTTAAAGTGCTTTTCTCTATTGATCCAGTTATTCCTCTGATTTACTCGTCCATGTGTTATGAGTCCGTTCTGCTTTCTGTCATGGAGACATTTCACTGTGTGTGTGTGTGTGTGTGTGTATGTGTGTGTGTGTGTGTGTGTGTGTGTGTGTGTGTGTGTGTGTGTGTGTGTGTGTGTGTGTGTGTGTGTGTGTGTGTGTGTGTGTGTGTGTGTGTGTGTGTGTACTTAAGGTTTATTTTGAGGACCTGAAGTCTGACCTTGTTGATCAGCTGACTTCTTATGTTACAGATTTATCTGAACTTGCAACAGGTCAACTGAACAAAAATAATGTATTTAATGTAAAATATTGTCAAGGTGTTTAATGAACTGGATCAATACCAGATGTGTCCAGGAATAATCATAGACCAGAATCTCATTAATACAATTATTAGTTTTCTCTCTTGGGATGATCTCTGAGGTTATCTGAGTGAGATCTTTATCCCAGATCTATCCTGTTTAGTTCAGGTCTGTTCCAGGTTCACACCTGATCTCTACACTAGGTCTGTTCCAGGTTCACACCTGATCTCTACACTAGTTCTGTTCCAGGTACAAACCTGATCTCTACACTAGTTCTGTTCCAGGTGCACACCTGATCTCTACACTACTTCAATCAGGAGACACAATAATTTATTACAATTGCATATACAGTATGTGAATAGTGCAAAGTCTTTGGCGATTGGACTCCATCCTGAATTAGACTGGGTGGAGGAGGGGAGGTGACTGGGTGGAGGATGGTGGAGGTCACTGGGTGGAGGTTACTGGGTGGAGGAGTGTGGAGGTTACTGGGTGGAGATGACTGGGTGGAGGAGGGTGGGGGTCACTGGGTGGAGGAGGCTTGCATCGGTTCTTCCTCTTGTTCGCCTCATGTTCTGTGTTTCCTGTTTGTCTTTTTACCTGATTTTGTTTCACTCTGTCATTTTGCCATTTTATGTTTCGGCCATTTCTTTATTAAAATCCTAGTTTCAAATCCCTCTATTCCCACTCTATCTGTCCGCATTTGAATTCCCTGTTCTTCAGACCATGCCACATAAACAAACTGGTTATATTAAGTATGAGGCTCCAGAAAAGGATCAGAGGTATACCTCTGTTTGCTAACATACGGGTGCAAGCTTCAGCGTTTGTTCAACATACTGAAGATGCGCCTTAGAGACAAGGTCATCAATTCAAAATCAAAGTATTTAAAAGTAGTATACCAAGTCAATTGGTTGACCATTTCCACTAACAATGATATAATAATAACAAAAAAGCAAACTAGTTTGGACTAGTGCGAGGCCCAGCATCACAAGTGAGGTTCTGTTGGACCGAGCTGGACTAAAGAGCCACTCGGTCCCACCAGTGCTGACAAAGACCGAGCTCGTGGAGAAAATAGTGGTTGACATCAAGCATATGGAATAAATGAATAGGGCTCAATCTCTGTGCTGTAACATGAAATAACTGGTTTCCAGATCCTGAACTGGTTTATATGATCTGTCTGTGGTGTTCTACTGCACATCATCTGTATAGATGATCTGAAGGAAACACGTTGTAAGGGCTGTGACATGTTAAACACCTCCAGTTATATAACAGACACAGTGGCACGGGTCAAAGGTCACTGACACACATCTGCCCGGACAAACATTTAGATAAATATTAAAACATGACATCATCTTCAAAAGAAGAGCTGTTGGGAAATGTGAGGTTTTTTATAATCAGGTCAAAGTGGCATGAAACCAGAATGACCAGTTCAACAGAAGAACTGCCAGTGACGTGACCACCGCACACAGAAAGCCTTCGAAAACAACACCACGAAAGTCTTGAGTTTAGGATTTTATATTTAAGAGGTGCGTTGTTTCAGGTGTAATGACCCAAGCTAAGCTAACAAGCTAAGAAGCTTGCTAGCTACCTTTTTATTGAACAAAGTGTTACCGACTAGCTCATTGGCTAATGCTACTAGCTGTGCGAGCGATTCGATGACATCACGTGTCACTTTGTGTCGCAACCAGCTCACAGCAGGAAGCGGAGGAGTCTCATCGGCAGTGCCGAGTGCACATCAGCTTGAGTCTCTGGACTTCAACCAGACGTCTGATCTCCAGCCTGCAGAGCTGCATCCGAGGGGGAGGAGCTGAAGACAGAGGACCAGAGGTCTGGACAGAAGACACAAAGGACCGGTTAGTCTGGACCAGTGGCGGTGCGTCAATAGAGGGCGCTAGGGCGCCGCCCCTCTTAAAATTTTGCGATGAAAAAAAAAAAGAAGAAAAAAAAAACATAATATATACTGTCAAAAAACATTATATACCAAATAATTTAAATAAGAAATATACCGTGTTGACGCGCTAAATGTGTGTGGGAGACCGTAAGCCCCTGTCAACAACCACTTAAGATATACCAAATATAATATATCGCCATTCATCATCACTGAGAAAAGCCCCTCCCCCTGTCGGGGTGCCGGCCCAATGTGTGTCTATGGCAGCGAACAAACATTTCACCCTCGTTATGGCAAGGACAGCTTCTCATTGGCGGATGAAACGTGAATCTTCGGGCGCACAAATCTGCGCCCAAGCCAATGACATCGTTTCTTATTGCAACGTGGTTGGACTATTCGTCGAATCAGAGACCTTTATCATTCCCTCACATCCCATATAGCTCTCACGTAGCTACGCGAGCAACACAGCTAGCAGAGACTTTGATTATGTTAGTATGGCGACTGAAAACTCTGTGGTATCTCTACGCGAAACACCTTTCAATCCACGATCAGATGTTGACAAGAAGAGGCTGAAAGAGTTGGGACCCGAACGTCCGGATTTAAATATTCAGCAGCAAAGCAGTGACCGCGGGAGGACGTACACCCGGAGCTTCTCCTCAAGCTACATGCTAACCGGAGCTGCTAGCTGGAGGCTCAGTGTGGAGCAAAGCAGCGGCTCTGAGCAGCCGAGGAAGCGCCGGGCTGTGAAGGAAGATGAGCTTGAAGGATTGCTGCGGAGGTGAGTGTCAAAATCAGCAGATGCCTGTTAGAGTTTAATGTTTTATCTTTCCCACAGCAGAACACATGTTGGACATTGTTAGATTTGGGTGGATATCATATCAGGCTATAACTTTATCTAAAATACCAATTCAACCCCCAACAAGTTAGTGTGTGTGTGTGTGTGTGTGTGTGTGTGTGTGTGTGTGTGTGTGTGTGTGTGTGTGTGTGTGTGTGTGTGTGTGTGTGTGTGTGTGTGTGTGTGTGTGTCTGTCATAGCTACAGCCATCAAGGTGGCTCCTGGCCTTTTGTCTATGTTGATGAGCCATCAAGACACACAAAACATCGTTTTTTGTCTGTAGTATGAAGCCTGTTTGTAGTAGATATTTCCCCACAACTTATCTTACTGTCTCTGTCTCTCTCTATATATTTATCTGTAGGTTTGTGACACCATACTTGGACACACCAGGGAACGCTTTGCCTTCAAAGACCACCTCACCAGTGCCACCTTACTGCAGGGCCCCCAGTTTGAATGCTACGTCAATGTATTCCCTGAAGTTGCTCTGGCCACCACATTGAATGTTTCTTAAACCATTCTGCTCTGAACCTCTCATGCCCAAAGTTACAGTTTGTTGATAGTTGTTATTGGACAGTGTTGAGCACTGTGTTTTCTTGAAATAAAGCTTTGTTTTTTAGAATATTCTACTCCAAACCTCTTTTCTTCTCATTGTGGAGTGCTATTTAAACCGCGCCGCCCAACTGCGCCCCCCCCCCCCAAAAAAATGTCACCAGCCGCCACTGGTCTGGACAGAAGACACAAAGGACTGGTTAGTCTGCACAGAAGACACAGAGGTTAGTCTGGACAGAAGACACAGAGATGAATCTGGACAGAAGGCACAGAGGTTAGTCTGGACAGAAGACACATAGGTTAGTCTGGACAGAACTAGGCTCTCATGTAGAAAACAGTAGCAGCCCCACGAAATGCACAAAACATATTTTGATGGATAAACCTTGCGTACGCTGCAGGTGAGCTCTTTCCTTTTACAAATCCCAAAACAACATTTAATGTGCGCAGCCGGCTCAACCTCACATCGCTCTGCACATTCAACCATAAATGATCACTTTATGAATGTTGATCCAGTCGCGTCTCAATGAGTCCAGGTGAACATAATTCATCTACGTATGGCTTGATGATTATTACTGATAATGAGGATATGGAGTGATCGCATGAGCGATGTCTTTATTTACACACTAAATGACACAGTTGCGTGTCAATAATTTATCACCGCTCTGGTAAAACCAGGTGGGGGCTCGAAGCGTCAGTGAAAACTCCTTGTATGAAGACTCCAAGGATAAAGACATAGGAGTCTTTCGTTGGAGTCTTCGGGGCGGCTGAGTATAAATACTGCCCTTTAAAAATGTGCTTTCCATCCATTCTAGTGTACATATCCTCTCGTAGATACTATAGGCCTCGGACTCGTTCGCTCCTGCATCAAAATCCCTCCTCTGTTATTTATCCCAACCAGTGGCGGTGCGTCAATAGAGGGCGCTAGGGCGCCGCCCCTCTTAAAATTTTGCGCTTTATACTGTCAAAAAAAAATAATAATTTAAATAAGAAATATACCGTGTTGACGCGCTAAATGTGTGTGGGAGACCGTAAGCCCCTGTCAACAACCACTTAAGTTAAATGTGACCAAATATAATATATCGCCATTTATCATCACTGAGAAAAGCCCCTCCCCCCTGTCGGGGCGCTGGCCAAATGTGAGTCTATGGCAGCGAACAAACATTTCACGGTCGTTGCGGCAAGGACAGCTTCTCATTGGCGGATGAAACGTGAATCTGCGCCCTAGCCAATGACATCGTTTCTTATTTCAACGTGATTGGACTATTCGTCGAATCAGAGACCTTTATCATTCCCTCACATCCCATATAGCTCCCACGTATCTACGCGAGCAACACAGCTAGCAGAGACTTTGATTATGTTAGTATGGCGACTGAAAACTCTGTGGTATCTCTACGCGAAACACCTTTCAATCCACGATCAGATGTTGACAAGAAGAGGCTGAAAGAGTTGGGACCCGAACGTCCGATTTAAATATTCAGCAGCAAAGCACTGACCGTGGGAGGACGTACACTCGGAGCTTCTCCTCAAGCCTATATGCTAACCGGAGCTGGTTAGCTGGATGCTCAGTGTGGAGCAAAGCAGTGGCTCTGAGCAGCCGAGGAAGCGCCGGGCTATGAAGGAAGATAAGTTTGGAAGGATTGCTGCAGAGGTGAGTGTCAAAATCAGCAGATGCCTGCGTTATAGTTTAATGTTTTATCTTTCCCACAGCAGAACACATGTTGGACATTGTTAGATTTGGGTGGATATCAGACTATAACTTTATCTAAAATACCAATTCAACCCTGTGTGTGTGTGTGTGTGTGTGTGTGTGTGTGTGTGTGTGTGTGTGTGTGTGTGTGTGTGTGTGTGTGTGTGTGTGTGTGTGTGTGTGTGTCATAGCTCCAGGCTAGAGCATCAAGGTGGCTCCTGGCCTTTTGTCTATGTTGATGAGCCATCAAGACACACAAAACATAGTTTTTTGTCAACTCTGATTGTTGGCTTTTGTCTGTAGTATGAAGCCTGTTTGTAGTAGATATTTCCCCACAACTTATCTGTCTGTCTCTCTCTCTCTATATTTATCTGTAGGTTTGTGACACCATACTTGGACACACCTGGGAACACTTTGACTTCAAAGACTACCTCACCAGTGCAGGGCCCCCAGTTTAAATTTCTTTACAAGTAGTGGGGCCTACTCTGTCAAACACCCAATGTAAAATGTGATTTCTCTCTTTCTGAATATATTCTGCTCTAAACCTCTTTCATGTGCCACCAGCCGCCACTGATCCCAACCGCTCCACACAGACCCAACACCTCGTCACAGGGGGGCTCTGGAACTGCCAGTCAGCTAACCGCAAGGCAGACTTCGCTATCAAGCAATCGCTGGACTTCCTGGCTCTCACCGAGACTTGGATCACACCAGACAACACATCAACCCCTGCTGCCCTCTCCTCTGCCATCTCCTTCAGCCACACACCTCGGCCCACTGGTCGGGGTGGTGGCACAGGTCTACTCATCTCCCCCAAATGGAGTTCTTCTCCCTATCCACTTCCACTGTTTACCCCACTGTCTTTTGAGCGTCATGCTGTGACGGTTACTCATCCGGTCCGACTTAACATTGTTGTTCTCTACCGTCCACCCGGTTCCCTGGGAGATTTCTTGGAAGAATTAGACGTCCTCCTATCAAACTTCCCAGAAAACGGCCCCCCACTCATCCTTCTGGGTGACTTCAACATCCAGACGGAGAAGTCATCTGACCTGTTACTCTTACTGTCTTCCTTTGCTTTTTCACTAAGTCCTTCCCCTCCTACCCACAAAGCTGGCAATCACCTTGACTATATTTTTACCAGAAACTGCTCTACATCTGACCTCACTGTAACTCCACTTCATGTCTCTGACCACTTCTTCATCTCCTACTCTCTCCCACTCTTGGGAACTGACAACCCTCCCACACCAACAGAATCCGCACCTGTGCGTCGCAACATTCGCACCCTCTCTCCCTCCTCTCTGGCCTCGTCTGTTCTGTCAGCCCTCCCTTCAACTGACTCTTTCGCACTCATGCATCCTAACTCTGCCACAGACATTCTCCTCTCTACTCTGTCTTCCTCTCTCGATTCTCTCTGTCCTCTTACAACACGAAAGGTCCGCGAGTCCTCTCTGGCTCCGTGGCTGTCTGACTCGGTGCGTGCCCAGAGAGCGACTATGCGAGCATCGGAAAGGAAATGGCGTAAATCCAAACATGCCGACGACCTGCTCGCCTATCACTCCCTTCTCTCCTCTTTCTCTGCCTCTATCTCTACAGCCAAAAGCCTGTTCTACCAATCCAGGATTGAATCCTCTTTTTCTAACCCCCAAAAACTCTTCTCTATCTTCTCCAACCTCCTTGACCCCCTCCAGTCCCCCTCCTCCCTCCACCCTTCTACCAAGCCACTTTGTTGACTACTTTACAAAAAAGATAGATGACATACGCTCTTCATTTATTAATCCATCGTCTTCTACAACTACGCCTCCTTTAACTTCATCTTCTTCCCCTGTGCTTTCCTCTTTCACCCCCGTCTCCCAATCAAGTTCTTACCTTGGTAACCTCTGCCCGCCCAACCACTTGCCCCCTTGACCCCATCCCATCTCCCATTCTCCAATCCATTGCTCCTGACCTTCTTCCCTTTCTCACCCATCTTATCAACACCTCCCTCTCAACTGGCTGTTTCCCTGACTCTCTGAAGGAGGCAAGAGTCAACCCTCTCCTGAAGAAACCCACTCTCAACCCGTCGGAAGTCAACAACTACAGACCTGTCTCTCTCCTCCCATTTCTTTCCAAAACTCTGGAGCGAGCTATCTTTAACCAAGTCTCCTCCTTTCTCCACCAGAACAACCTTCTGGACCCTCACCAGTCTGGATTCAAGGCAGGCCACTCAACAGATACTGCCCTCCTCGCTGTCTCTGAGCAGCTTCACACTGCTAGAGCAGCCTCTCTCTCCTCTGTCCTTATCCTTCTAGACCTTGCTGCTGCCTTTGACACAGTGAACCACCAGATCCTCATCTCCTCCCTCCAGGACCTTGATATCTCAGGCACTGCGCTCTCCCTCTTCTCATCCTACCTCAACAACCGTACCTACTGGGTAACTTGGAGAGGATCTGTGTCTGAACCTTGTCCTCTCACTACTGGGGTCCCACAAGGCTCCGTCCTGGGTCCTCTTCTCTTCTCTCTGTACACCAATTCTCTCGGCTCTGTCATACTCGCATGGCTTTTCCTACCACAGCTATGCCGATGACACCCAACTGATCCTCTCGTTTCCCCAGTCGGAGACACAGGTAGCGGCACGAGTCTCTGCCTGTCTGACTGACATCTCTCTGTGGATGTCCGCACACCACCTGAGAATTAACCCTGACAAAACGGATCTACTTTTCCTTCCAGGAAAGGGCTCGCCCACCAGCGACCTCACTATTACCTTCAACAACTCAGTGTTGGCACCGACCCCGACCGCCAGGAATCTCGGTGTTACACTCGACAGTCAACTCTCCCTGACTGCCAACATCACCGCAACAACACGTTCCTGTAGGTTCATGCTGTACAACATCAGGAGAATACGTCTCCTTCTCACCCAGAAGGCGGCACAGGTTCTCGTACAGGCTCTGATCATCTCGCGCCTTGACTACTGTAACTCCCTCCTGGCAGGTCTACCTGCTAGTGCCATCCGACCTCTGCAGCTCATCCAGAATGCAGCAGCTCGACTGGTCTTTAACCTCCCGAAATTCACCCACACGACTCCGCTACTCCGCGACCTTCACTGGTTACCAGTGGTCGCCCGCATCCGCTTCAAAACATTGGTACTTGCGTACCGTGCTACGAACAGATCGGGTCCAGTCTACATCCAGGACATGGTAACACCGTACACCCCAGCTCGTTCACTCTGCTCGGCTTCTGCCAATCGGCTTGTAGCTCCGTCACTGGGAGCTAAACACTCAACAAAGTCACGACTGTTTGCGGTCCTGGTTCCTCAATGGTGGAACGAGCTCCCCATTGACATCAGGACAGCAGAAAGTCTCTAAATTTTCTGTCGCAAACTAAAAACACATCTTTTTCGACTACACCTTGAATAAGGAAGGTAGCACCATAGTAGCACTTTAGTAGCATTTAGATGGCACTTACTGATAGCACTTTGTAACTTAACTTTATTGAAAATTGTACTTTCTTAATTCTTGTTGTTCTGAGTTTGTACTCATGGTGGAATTGCACTTATTGTAAGTCGCTTTGGATAAAAGCGTCAGCTAAATGAAATGTAATGTAATGTAATGTAATGTGCAGGTAAAGAAGAGAAAGGTGATGAAGAGGAAGGTGAGTCGACTGAAGTCCTCATGGTGATTCCAGTGAGCTGTGATACATCAGACAGCTGTTTTGAATCCATCCCGATGGAATAAACCATGAATGATTTTTACTTTATGAAAACTCCTATTGGTGATTCATGCACATTAGAAGATGATCGAAAACTACTGATGCTCGGTTCTGCAGTTCTTTAATCTTACAGACGATGACAATTTCATCAGCTATTGTCCGGTCTCTTATTAATATATATCTGTTATAATTGATCTTTGCTTACAGTTATCGACACCAGTACAAGTACACATAACACTACTGCTTGTACTGGTGTACTGGTCTAGATGTTGTTTACTGTTTGCAGATGTTTCAACCTCCTCTCTGGTCTGGTCTGACTGGACTGACTCACCTCCTGGGGGCTTCACAGAGGACCTGGTCTGTCTGCACAGTGAGGGACATCGGGGGTCTGGAAGTGGAGCGACATAGTTCAGGTCTCTGGGGGGGTCCGGATGTCTCATTCTGTGGTTTGATCCAATGGGAACAGCAGGGCCATCTGCAGCAGGTGGACAGGTGGCTGTAAACCAGTGGTTCTCAACTGGTCTGGCTACTACTCTAGTAGTGTAGTAATTAATAGTGAGGTCATAGTAGTGTAGTAGTGAGTAGTGAGGTCATAGTAGTGTAGTAGTGAGTAGAGCGGTCATAGTAGTGTAGGTCATCAGAATCAGAATCAGAATCAGCTTTAACGGCCATGTAAATTTGCACATAAATGGAATTTGACTCCGGTTTTCACTTGCTCTTCGTTCTTTTCTTTTTTTTCACACACAATATACAAGATAAATATAAAAAATATAAAAAGGACATTAAAGACAGTAGTAAAACCAAAAAAAAGTGCAGATAGTGCAGATGAAGAGTCTGTTTAACTGTTCATCAGAGTGACGGCCAGTGGGAAGAAGCTGTTTCTGTGTCTGGTGGTTTTGGCGTACAGTGCTCTGTAGCGCCTTCCAGAGGGGAGGAGTTGGAACAGCTTGTGTCCAGGGTGTGAGGGGTCTGTGGTGATCTTTACAGCCCGCTTCCTGACTCTGGTGGTGTGCAAGTCCAGGATGGAGGGCTATGAAGTTAGATTTGTGTCTTTATTCCGCAAGCAAAGAAACATGTTTTGAGAGCAAATTTCTGGTTTGTAACTAGAATTTCTGCCTACAAAAATGTGCTCTCAAAATAAAAACCTTTGCTCTCAAAATAAAAAAAATTGCTCTTAAAAAAAATAACTACGCTCTCAAAATAAAAACCTACGCTCTCAAAATAAAAACCTTTGCTCTCAAAATAAAAAAAATTGCTCTTAAAAAAAATAACTACGCTCTCAAAATAAAAACCTACGTTCTCAAAATAAAAACATGCGCTCTCAAAAAAAAAAACTGCGCTGGAAAAAAAAAACTGCGCGCTCGAAAAAAAAATCTGTGCACTCGAAAAAAAAACCTGTGCGCTCGAAAAAAAACCTGCGCGCTCAATCCCAAAAGTTACGATTTGAGTTTTGGACGTAGTAGGCGTATGAAGTTAGATTTGTGTCTTTATTCCGCAAGCAAAAAAAAATGTTTTGAGAGCAAATTTCTGGTTTGTAACTAGAATTTCTGTCTACAATTGAAAAATATTTGCTCTCAAAATAAAAACCTACACTCTCAAAATAAAAAACCTGTGCGCTCAAAAAAAAAAACCTGTGCGCTCAATCCCAAAAGTTACGAGTTGAGTTTTGGACGTAGTGGGCGGGGCATACGCTGCTGAATGAGCGAGGAGTTTCTATTGGTGGGCTCGACTGGGCTCTTGGCACACACACACACACACACACTAACGGGAGGTTACGTGAGGAGGACACAGAGGTAAGTTGACATTATATTGCTCTGCTCGTCAACATTATTTTAAATGTAGCAGCACTTCTCTTTGTTTTCATGTTGTTAATGTCGTGGAGTCTCTTTTTTTAAAGAACGACATGGAGGCTGCTGTGTTGACATGCAGCCCCACGTTCTGCCTGCATGTAACGTTAGCCCCCAGTGAGCTAACGTTACATGCATCTGATGCATGACTACGTTAGCTAAGGTTAGCTACGCACGTATGATACAATTTAAAATAAACCCTATGAGTTTGGTTTTCTCCGACCGGGGAAGGTACGGTTGATGAGGTTACAACCATGTTACTGTCTTGTATTAAACTGGATGAAGATAAGCTGAAGTTGAATGATCCATTACATCCTTAAAACTCGTTAGCTAAAGAAAGCAGCAGCATTTAACATCACATTTTTTAAGTAACTACATAGACAACTTATGTTAGCTTAGTTAGTGATATCATGTAGTGAAGGTGAGGCACAAGTTATTCATAATTTTCTTGGTGTTTTTGATGAAATAATTACACAAACAGTACATTGATACTGTCATGGTAATAAGTACTTTTTTTATGTCAGAATGGAAACCAACAACAAACACCTCAGGTAATTGCTTAATTAATTCTGCAGGAGGTAGTGTGTATTATAGAACAAAGACATGCAATTTAAAGTATGGTATTCATTAATGTGTTATATCACTCTGACCTAAATTAACAAATATTAACATTAGATCGTCTACACTAGTATGTGAACAAAACGAGGCAATGGCTATAATTGTAATTAATGTATGTGTTTGGTCCATCTCAGATCCTGCAAGCAGAACACTTGCAAGAAGAGGAACCTGATGGTGCTGATCCAGAGCATGGGGTCATGGGGTCACTGTATGCCCCTTGTCAGCTGAAGGTCTTCCTGCAGTGCAGCAAGTAAACCCCACCGTCGATTCCTCTTCTTTTGGACGGGACGTCTATATGCATGTCCTTCAACAGACCTCATTTTTTGGATGAAGTTTCCCATTGATAAACTTGATGCAAATCTAATGTCCTTATTCTAAAACAAGTATGCACTTTTAAATAATTACAAATAAAGCACAGTAAATAAATACTTATGTGTGTTTATTTTGCTCACTAACATTATAACAAGATGGCATAAATAGCTGCAGTATAAAATTATTCTGGAACATTGTGTTTGTTTTGTTTGCCGATCTTCCATAAGCAGATGTCTGTGAGCTTGACCATCATCCACTGCATGATCAGGATGCAGTCAAAGCCTCCTGCCGTGTTGCCATCAGGTTGTGCATCTTGAAGAGAAATACAAAGTGTAGACCAGAATAAATCTCCAGTCATTTTATATGCAAACAGTTAAATATAATGCTCATTAAGATTAATTAAGATCATTTGTTGACAGCTTTTTAAGATGATATATTAAACATAAAAGGTTACTTGTTCCTAAATTTTTTTAAAAAAAGTTTATTTTATATAGCCCAACATCACAAATACAAGTTTGCCTCGGAGGGCTTTACAATCTGTACACATAACATCCCTGTCCCGGGACCTCACATCGGATCAGGAAAAACTCCCCTAGAAAGATAGTAAAAACCCTTTCACAGGGAAAAAAAGGGAAGAAACCTGAGGGAGAGCAACAGAGGAGGATCCCTCTCCCCGGATGGACAGAAGCAATAGATGTCATGTGGCCAGAATGAATAGCGTAGTTACAGCACATTCAATGAATATGACAGAAATTATTCATATAATGAGTATTAGGCATGGTCCATGATCCTGATAATCCATGAAGCAGAAGGCGGTAGAGAGGAGGGGGGCATCAGAAGGGCCATGGCAGCAGGTAGGACCGGTTCCAGGCCGGTTCCATCAGCAGGGCCATGGCAGCAGGCAGGACCGGTTCCAGGCAGCCATGGATCCATGGCAGGAGGGGTGGGTGGGGGGCGGCAGGACCCGGGGCAGGACCCGGGGCAGGACCGGTTCCAGGCAGCCATGAATCCATGGAAAAAGAAAGTAGAGTTAGTAATGTGCATTGAAGAGACAATAGTTTATCCAGATGGAGAGAAAGAAGAGGAGAGGAGGAGTGAAAGAGGAAGAGAAGAGGAGCGAAAGAGGAAGAGAAGAGGATCTCAGTGTATCCTAAGATGTCCCCCAGCAGTCTAGGCCTATAGCAGCATATCTAGGGGCTGGACCAGGGCAAACCTGAGCCAGCCGTAACTAATAGCCTGAAACAGCCCTAAGTATAAGCGCTATCAAAGAGGAAAGTCTTAAGTCTACTCTTAAATGAGGTGACTGTGTCTGCCCCCCGGACTGAAAGTGGAAGCTGATTCCACAGAAGAGGAGCACGATAACTGAAAGCTCTAGCCCCCAACCTACTTTTTAAGACTCTGGGAACCACAAGTAACCCTGCGTTCAGTGAGCGTAACGCTCTGGTGGGGTAATATGGCACTATAAGCTCTTTAAGATATGATGGTGCATCACCAGCTAAGGCTTTATAGGTGAGGAGGAGGATTTTAAATATGATTCTCGATCTTACAGGAAGCCAGTGGAGAGCAGCTAATACAGGAGTAATGTGATCTCTCTTCCGAGTCCTTGTTAGTACACGAGCTGCAGCATTCTGGATCAGCTGGAGAGACCCAAGGGACTTTCCGGAGCAGCCTGATAATACGGAGTTACAGTAATCCAGTCTTGAAGTAACAAATGCGTGGATCAATGTTTCTGCATCACTTTGAGACAGGATGTGCCGGATCTTTGAGATGTTCCGTAGGTGAAAAAAGGCAGTCCTTGAGATCTGTTTCACGTGGGAGCCAAAGGATAGGTCCTGGTCAAAAATAACTCCGAGATTCCTTACGGTGGTGGTGGATGCCAGAGCGATGCCATCCAGGGAAACCATATCGTCAGATAGTTGATTTCTGAGGTGTTCTGGGCCGAGTAGAATAACTTCAGTCTTGTCAGAGTTCAGCAACAGGAAGTTGCAGGTCATCCAGGTTTTGATGTCTCTAAGACACGCTTGAAGTTTAGTGACCTGGTGGATTTCATCTGGCTTGATTGACAGATATAGTTGAGTATCATCGGCATAACAGTGAAAGTTTATGGAGTGTTTTCTGATAATATTGCCTAAGGGAAGCATATATAAGGTGAATAAAATTGGTCCAAGCACAGAACCTTGTGGAACTCCATGACGAACGGCGGTGGTCATCGAGGCCTCATCGTTTACAAATACAAACTGAGATCTATCTGATAAATACGACTTAAACCAGCTTAATGCTGTACCTTTAATACCAATCGACTGGTCTAATCATGATGTATTCCTCCTCTTTTGATTGTATTAGCAGGTACAATAAACATAAAATATATTTCAATTTAAGTACAGTAATTACGAACCTGCTGCTTTTTCAAAGTTGGCTTTTCGTAGACTGGAGAATTAGATTAAAATTGGCCTTAACCAGATAACTTTCTAAAAAGCTTAAATAAAGGCATGATTAATGTTATATGACAGTTGCGTAATTGTACTGCTGCCATCATGGTAAAAACCAGATTAATGACACATTTGACTGGCTCATTGACAGTGCATGCCTGTCTACCTGGCAATTTTAGTTTGCACAGAAGATATCTCCATAACCTGCCTTCGTCCCTGGGGTTTCTCAGGTATGGCACTTGAAATCAGGGACAGGAGTTGTCGTGCAGCCGCCGTGGCTTCATGTGCATCATACTGGAAAAGGGATTTTAGATGTATGAACACGCTAAAAGGACGTTACAGTGTAATGCATTACTGTCACACAGGCTGTATCGAAACAAATTAAGCAATTACCTGAGGTGTTTGTTGTTGGTTTCCATTCTGACATTAAAAGAAAAAAGTACGTATTACCATGACAGTATCAATGTACTGTTTATTTTAAATTGTATCATACGTGCGTAGCTAACCTTAGCTAACGTAGTCATGCATCAGATGCATGTAACGTTAGCTCACTGGGGGCTAACGTTACATGCAGGCAGAACGTGGGGCTTCATGTCAACACAGCAGCATCCATGTCGTTCTTTAAAGAAAGGCTCCACGACATTAACAACATGAAAACAAAGAGAAGTGCTGCTACATTTAAAATAATGTTGACGAACAGAGCAATATAATGTCAACTTACCTCTGTGTCCTCCTCACGTAACCTCCTGTTAGTGTGTGTGTGTGCCAAGAGCCCAGTCGAGCCCACCAATAGAAACTCCTCGCTCATTCAGCAGCGTATGCCCCGCCCACTACGTCCAAAACTCAACTCGTAACTTTTGGGATTGAGCGCACAGGTTTTTTTTTGAGCGCACAGGTTGTTTTTTTTAGCGCGCATGTTTTTATTTTGAGAGTGTAGGTTTTTATTTTGAAAGCAAATATTTTTCAATTGTAGACAGAAATTCTAGTTACAAACCAGAAATTTGCTCTCAACATTTTTTTTTTTGCTTGCGGAATAAAGACACAAATCTAACTTCATACGAATGCAGCGTGTGAACAGACGGCACTCCACTGCATACAAAAATAACCTTCAAAATAAAAGCACAGGATTTTTTCTTAACATTTTTCTTAGCCCATGCAAAGACCCACTGAAAACGGGTTGGCAACCCAGTTTTCGGTCCCCACCAGTTGAGAATCACTGCTGTAAACACTGCAGTCAGACTCGGCCATATTGGATCTATCGGTTGGGAAAAGAAACAACCAGAAAAGGTCCAGTCAGTTTGCTTATGACTGAAGTCAGAATAACTGGTTCCCATTAAGTTCCAGTTACCGAATGAATATGCTCTGCATGGAAACAGCAGCCGGTTATTTAAAGTTTGGCTCAACCTGCTGGTGAATGTGAGCTCAGTGAATGGAAGTTATGGAGGTCAGTGGTGTTTCTTTCTCGGTCCTCAAGCCAAAGTATTCAAACTCCCTCAGAGCTGCAGTGTTTATGATCATAGCTTCTACTTTAAACTATAAATATACATTTGACCCTTTAATTATTTGCTCCTCCACCATAAATCCACCTACAACTTCATAACATTATTTAAGATAATAGAATAGAATAAACACAAAAGTATGACACACCATCAAATAATAATTTTCACAATAAAAAACACAATGTAACGCAAAAAAACTCTTAACATTGGAAGACATAAGTCAACATAACAAAGACACAATGACATTACATAATAAAGTAATATATATTATATATATAGAGAGAGAGAGCGACAGACAGACAGAGAAGAGGGAGAGAGAGACAGAGAGAGAAATTGAGAGACCAGAGAGAGACAGGGAGAGAGCGACAGAGAGAGAGAGGGAGAGAATGAGAGACAGAGAGAGACAGAGAGAGAGACAGAGAGACAGAGAGAGAGATTGAGAGACAGAGAGATTTTTTAGTTTATCAAAAACACTATTTACACACTTTTTCCAATTTCTACAAATAAAGTGCTAATGTTTTTTGTTTAAAAAAACACACACACATAACTTATCTGATAAAAACCCCAATTCCTCGTCAACAACAGAACAAAGGATGATTAAAATTCAATTAAATTCAGTTTATTTTATATAGCCCAACATCACAAATACAAGTTTGCCTCGGAGGGCTTTACAATCTGTGCACATAACATCCTGTCCTTGGACCTCACATCGGATCAGGAAAAACTCCCCCAAATAAAGATAGTAAAAACCCTTTCACAGGGAAAAAAGGGAAGAAACCTGAGGGAGAGCAACAGAGGAGGATCCCTCTCCCCGGATGGACAGAAGCAATAAATGTCATGTGACCAGAATGAATAACGTAACGGAGTTACAGCACATTCAATGAATATGACAGAAATTAATTATATAATGAGTGGTATGCATGGTCCATGATCCATGAAGCAGAAGGATTAGAGAGGAGGGGGGCAGCAGGCAGGACCGGTTCCAGGCAGCCACGATCCATGGAAACTTGAGGCGAGGAAGCACTGAGGCTCCAGGAAAAAGTTAGTAATGTGCATTGAAGAGACAATGATTCATCCAGAAGGAGAGAAAGAAGAGGAGAAGAGGAGCAAAAGAAGAAGAGGAGAAGAGGAGCTCAGTGTATCCTAAAATGTCCCCCAGCAGTCTAGGCCTAAAGCAGCATATCTAGGGGCTGGACCAGGGCAAACCTGAGCCGGCCCTAACTATAAGCGCTATCAAAGAGGAAAGTCTTAAGTCTACTCTTAAATGAGGTGACCATGTCTGCCCCCCGGACTGAAAGTGGAAGCTGATTCCACAGAAGAGGAGCCCGATAACTGAAAGCTCTAGCCCCCAACCTACTTTTTAAGACTCTGGGAACCACAAGTAACCCTGCATTCAGTGAGCGCAACGCTCTAGTGGGGTAATATTCATTCACTCCGTTACTTTATTCATTCTGGTCACATGACATCTATTGCTTCTGTCCATCTGGGGAGAGGGATCCTCCTCTGTTGCTCTCCTGAAGGTTTCTTCCCTTTTTTCCCTGTGAAAGGGTTTTTACTATCTTTATTTGGGGGAGTTTTTCCTGATCCGATGTGAGGTCCCGGGACAGGGATGTTATGTGTACAGATTGTAAAGCCCTCCGAGGCAAATTTGTATTTGTTATGTTGGGCTATATAAAATGAACTGAATTGAATATTATCAGGGGGTCCTGAGCCACCGTGGGCTCGAGAACTTTCATCAGGGAGTGTGAGCCAACTGAGAAGCTTTGTCGTGTTGGGTTAGCGAGACGTACACAGGGTCACATTGACCCAAGGACAACGGGAGGGCTGGCGAGATACACACAGGGTCGCTCTGACCCGAGGACACGGGAGGATGTGGAAATCGTGTCGACCCGAGGACAACGGGAAGGACATCTAGACATACACGTGGGTCAGAGTGAACCGGGCTCGAGATGTCTCAATGTGGTGGCCACCTCGGGCTCGAACACCCGACACACATCAGAGTCAAAACGTATTTCTGAAAGTAAAGTCAACGACGATATAACCTCCACACTTACCACCTACATGATGGGAATGAGATCGAGGTCGTTGACTTATCTGGGCGTCCTGAACCACCGTGGTCTCGAGAACTTTCATTGAGGTGTCTCTCATTGCGACCCGACTACAACGGGAGGGTTCGGAGGTGACATACGGCGAGGTACAAGCTTGTGGGCGGGGTGGTGGGAGGCCATATCTTCTACATAAATGGAAGACACCTGGCCACTGGCATTGATCCCCACAACAATTTGATTCAGACAGCAAAGGCAGGACGGCGGTGATGATGCGGAGCCTCTCAACGCTGATTCTCAATGCTGATTGGCTGACGCAACTTTGCGATTTTTTTCAAATGCTCTGTTCGCCCCAGGTCAAACGCGCTATTTGCGCCGCATCAAACGCGTCGCCTGGCGGAAAAAAACGCAACCTATGGCATCTGTGCATTCACTTTGCATGTAATCTGGTCCGTGTTAAATTCGCGCTGCGTTTGGTGTGAGCACGGCATCACTCACGCTCACTCCCAGCATGCACCAGAGAGAGAGAGAGAGAGAGAGAGAGAGAGAGAGAGAGAGAGAGAGAGAGAGAGAGAGAGAGGGAGAGAGGGAGGGAGGGAGAGGGGAGAGAGAGAGAGAGAGAGAGAGAGAGAGAGAGGGAGAGAGAGAGAGAGGGAGGGGGAGAGAGAGAGAGAGAGAGAGAGAGAGAGAGAGAGAGAGAGAGAGAGAGAGAGAGGGGAGAGAGAGAGAGAGGGGGAGAGAGAGAGAGGGAGGGGGGAGAGAGAGAGAGAGAGAGAGAGAGAGAGAGAGAGAGTCGTCTCTGACAGAAGCTCTCACTGAAATCAACTCGGGGATTTTATGCAACAGATGTTCGTCAGAAAAGTGGAGATTGGACCGAACCGCCCGCGGCCAGGAGGACTCGGTGTGCGCCGAACGGAAGAAGGGCCGGCGGGGACTCGGACACTTTGAGTCTCGGACCGGTCGCCACATTTGTAGATGAGCGAATATTTGTTATATCATTAGATTTGTGAACGGAGTCTGGCGGAACGGGCAGAGCGAGCAGTGCCCGCCTCTCTCCTCCTCTCATCGGGGATGCTAAGCTCCGGCATCCGCCGCCTGCTCTCCCACTAACAACCAGTGTGACACTGGGACGCTTCCAGTGACAGATGTTCTCCAGCAGCAGGATGACTGGGAACCAGTCCAGCCTGCTGCACGGACCGCTGGAGGAGCTGCAGGAGCTCGCCTTCATCGAGAGGCCGATCCGCAGGAATCTCAAGGTATTTACACTCTTTATGAGGATGAGCGTGACGCCACGCGGCTCCTCTTCATGCTGAGCAGCGAGGAAGAGGAGGACGAGGATGATGCTGAGCATGCGACATGTGCAGTGGTAAAGAGGAGGAAGATGGTGGTGAGAATGAGTCAGGAGGAGGAAGAGGAGCCAGAGGGGAGACCCGCTATCTGCGCAGCATGACGCAGTTTCTGCCTGTCTGTCTGCCTGCCCGTCTCACTGCAGACAGACAGACAGACAGACAGACAGACAGCTAGTATCTCCTGTGCTTCTGTCACATACATCTATAATCATCACACAAAATATGCTGGAAACTATTTTGATAATCAATAATTGAAAGTTATTGTTAAACGGATATTTAACATCTTTAACGTAACAGCTTTCATCATCTATAATCAGTTTATAATATAATATATTAATGTTCAGTGTTTGTTATAACTTGAAAACATATCTTTTATTGTTATAACTATATTTGTCTTTATTATATTATAAACAGCAACAACACTGATGGAGGAGTTATTAATAAACAACCAGTTATATTATATACACTGATTATACCTGATAAATACTCATATTCACTGTTTTTAACGGATGTATGAATCATTACTGAGTTAATAATGAACCATCAGTGATGATAAAAGAAAAATCATCTTTTCATATGTTTCAACTCCTTAATGATTAATATGAGTCACAATTATGATTAAATACTTTTCTATAACTCAAAATGGGCGGGGCTCTCCTCTCACTGTGTGGGTGGAAGGGCGGGGCTTCCTGTTGATGACGTCAGGGGCGGAGTCTGTGGGTCCTCTTATGGGTGAAACCCCGACGTCATGATGACGCAGTCACACACCCCCATTTCGCCCTACGCACGCACACACCCACACACCCACACACACACATTCTCTCTCTCTCTCTCTCTCTCTCTCTCTCTCTCTCTCTCTCTCTCTCTCTCTCTCTCTCTCTCTCTCTCTCTCTCTACTGTACTGTACTCGCTACTGACTTTCTCTGGTGTTTTTGATGAAGTTGGACTCTTTGAGAAATCATAGTGTTGAAGCTCCAGGTGGTCCAGGTGATTCACAGGGTTCAGGGGGGTCAGGTGTTTTTTCTGTTCACATTGTGGATTATAGAACTGGATTAGAAGATTAGATCAGAGTTTTTAAATGTGATGTTTACTGTTGGTGTCAGTCAGAGGTATAGAAGTACGAACATGCCTCTTTACCTTAAAACACACCTGTGAACATGGTGATGACACACATATGTCAACTATAAATAGAGGTATGGAGATGGTTATGAACTAAAAGACTGTTACAATCTGTGTGTTTTATTATCATAATTCATCTTTGATCTAAAAACTGAATGTGTTTGTTGTTTCAGACCGCAGAGGAGATTGATCAGCTGACTGTGGATGAAGACCTGAATGACATCGAGAGAGCCGTCTACCTGCTCAGGTAAGAGCTGAACACCTGTTCAGATAAGAGTTGAACGTAAGAGCTGAATACCTGCTCAGGTAAGAGCTGAATAACTGAACACCTGAATACCTGTTCAGGTAAGACATTTGTTTTAAATAGATGACAATTCAAGTAGTTGGCCAGCATGAAATGTTGGGTTTCCATCCTCGTCTTATAAACACTACATTTAATAAAAAAGTAAACTTATACGTGAAAGCTGAGCTCCCATTGGCTCCTTTCGTGAAATGGACTCAGACATTTTTTTTCTGATCCAGCAGCAGGGACTCATTTCGGGTTAGGACTCATTTCGGGTTAGGACTCTTATCAGGTTAGGACTCATGACCGGTTAGGTATGATATTGGGTTAGGGCTCATATCGGGCCCCACCATCCCAACAAAATTGTAACAAAATGGTCCATACTGAATGTTTATTGAAATAACTTTTTGTGATTCCTCCATCTGTGCTTTTTCAAATAATAGAATTAAAAAAAAATTGCAATCACTTCTAAGTAAACCAGATTACTCCATCAGTCAAAAACTAATAAAATGTGCAATCACTTTGTTAGAACAATGCAAATAAAGTTGTGTCTAATATTTGGCAAAAATATATATCTTATTGTGGCTCCAATGAACGTGTTTTGCACTGAAGATCTTTTTAAGAAAATAACAATAACGTGCAACCTGTGCAAAACTAAACAGAATGAGTGCAGATGTGTGAGCCATCACGTTGTATCAGTATTAGTGGCTGCAGTGAGCTGCTTTCCTCTACAAATATTTTTAAAACAGGGTTGTAGACTTGATACGGCCGCTCTCAATTCATGCTCAATGTTGAGCTTAGATCTGTATTCTGTTTTTAGAGACGCAACAGCAGAAAAGACCTCACGGAGAGATCTCACAGAGAAGATCGGCTTTTGGCAAACCGGCAAGAATCTTAGCCGTCGCGCATGTGCAACGTAACCTGTTAACGGCGTAACGTAAAAATTTCGCCATGTATTTATTAATGACGTTTTATGTCCGTGTACTTTGTACTTTTGTACTATGTGAAGTTCTCATGTAGTTGATAGGGAGAGTGGTCGTCCTGAAACCACAAGGTAGCCGGTTCGATCCCTGATCTCCCCATAGTTTGCATGTTGAAGTGTCCTTGAGCACGACACTGAACCCCCAGTTGAACCCCGGGCGCTTCACAGCAGCACACTGCTCCTTAATTACTAAGGATGGGTAAAATGCAGATAATAATTTCCCCATCGTAGGATTAATAAAAAGAAATTCAGCATTTCCCCCCCGCGCCCCACGGTTTGAGAACCACTGGGTGAGGGTTAGGGTGAAGTTTTGAGTGAGGGTTAGGGTTAGGGCGAGGGGTCAGATGTGGAGTCTGTTTTTTAATCCATGAATAGTATATTGAGTACTGTTCTCTCTGTCATTCCTCTGGTTGTCAGTGTGGGTCAGGAGGTGCAGAGAGCGAGCGTCATCAGTAACCTGCCAAGCCTCGTTCGTCAGAATCCAGCCGAGACTTTCCGTCGGGTCGTACCAAAGGTTCGGGTACGTACACAGTCAGTCAGACATAGTCATGTGAGTGCTGTCAGTACGACGGGTGGGTAGTAAGTGGACAGCCATTATGGGAAATAACAGGTCTGTTGTCCAGGTGTGTCATTCAGGTAACCTGTCCTGTCTGTCTGACTCAGGAGGTCCTGAACGGAGCCGGAGCAGAGATCCAGCTAGCAGCGGCGGCCTCGTTCTTAACCGTCCTGCAGGACGACATCATCCTGATCCACACGCACACCTTCTCCATCCTGAAGACCGTCCTGCTGCACCTGAACCACCGAGACACAGGTTACACCACCTGAACCACATGAACCACATAAACCACCTAAACAGCTTGAACCACATAAACCACCTAAACCAGCGGTCCACAATCTTTTTGCACCACGGACCGGTTTCATGTAAGACAATATTTTCACGGACCGGCCTTCACGCTTTGGGCGATTAAATATGACGTAATAAACATGATGTAATAAATATGACAATCATACGACCGGCATAAAGACAAATATAAAGTGCATAAAAATACAACTCATCATTACGCCGAATTAGTGGGAGCCCTGAGCCTGTTTCTCTGCAACGAGCAGGTCCCATCTTAAACCTTTAGTCCAGTCTACTCCGTAACTTAAACATTTAGTCCAGACATTGATGCTTACGTTGCTATTGACATTAATGTTGACGTTGATGCTTACGTTGTTGTTGACATTAATGTTGACGTTGATGCTAACGTTGTTATTGACATTAATGTTGACGTTGATGCTTACGTTGTTATTGACATTATTGTTGACATGTGTCTTTGACAGTGGTGAGCAACGCGTGGTTGGAGACCCTGCTGTCGGCCATCAACGCTCTCCCCAAAGAGACCATCAAACAGGAGGTATGATCAAGGTTATTGATTAATACCTTTCACCAGGATTATTAATTAGTATTAAAATAGTAAAAGTACAACATTATAACATCACTCAATGCAGGTAACTAGATATGGGACATGAAAGGCCCATCTTATCTCTCTACCTGTCTCTGTCTCTTACCTCTCTCCCTCTTTACCTGTCTCTCTCTTTACCTGTCTCTTTCCTATTAACCCACTGGTTCTCAACTGGTCTGGCTGTGGGACCCACCATCACCCCTGAATGACAAGCCGCGACCCAAATCGAAGAAAATGTTCAACTTGAAAAGATGGTGCATTTTTAACCTGAGATGGTACAGGGTATAACAGTATGCACGAAAAAAAATTGTTCGAAAAATGTCCTTTTACACTCAATTAAAAAACTAAAAGTGCATCTTAAGGACACAACATGCATAACAATTCAATAACTTCAGCCTTTTTTAACAGACTCAACAGCTTTCATGCACAAACATGAAGTAAAAAAGTCCAGAAGTCCAGGGGGGTATTTTTCGTACCTGGTTCACTGAGTTAGCCGGATAATTTTCAGGATAAGATGACGTAGGTCAGGCTTTTCGGTTCTTCGAAGCAAGTTTAGATAAATTACCATAGCAACACATCAAAATCCCTTAATGAAGCCGCTTCCAGCGCTCCTTCAGCGCTCCAGCAGCAGTTTGATTCAGCCACAGCAGGACGACGATGATGCCGGGCGGAGCTTCTCAACGGCGTTTGGCTTTCGCAACTTTTCGCCTCTATCGCGGCGCCCGGCGGAAAAATTTGCTTTACTCGCCGGGCACCGCGTCTGTGTATTGACTTAACATGTAATCTATTCGCGCGAATATTTCGCAACTCTTTTGGTGTGAAAACGGCATAACAGACCTGAGTCTGGATGAATTCATACTGGGAGAACTGGGATGTGTTTTGCTTCTGACAACTCTCTCAAAGTCTGGAGTTATAGTAGACAAGGCCACTCTGTGGTCATAGTAGTGAGTAGTGACATCATAGTAGTGTAGTCGTCTAGTGAGGTCATAGTAGTGAGTAGTGACATCATAGTAGTGTAGTCGTCTAGTGAGGTCATAGTAGTGAGTAGTGACATCATAGTAGTGTAGTCGTCTAGTGAGGTCATAGTAGTGAGTAGTGACATCATAGTAGTGTAGTCGTCTAGTGAGGTCATAGTAGTGAGTAGTGAGGTCATAGTATTGTAGTAGTGAGCAGTGAGGTCATAGTAGTGTAGTAGTGAGGTCATGCTCAATGTCCAGTCGTCTATCCCTGGCTTTAGTCTTCAGCTGAATCAGAGCTGAGAAGCCACACCCACAGAGACAGGTATTGCTGAATGGCAGGAGGGCTTTTACTGCTCGAGTGACAGGTAAGGGTCCTCGCTCATGATGTTGCTGCACCAGAACGATGTCACTCCTCCTCTCCGGCGCGAATGAAGCAAATGATCACAAATAGTTCGGCGAGTAAACTCACGGAAGTAAAGCGTGGTGCGAACGCAGCGTTAAGGAGTGTGAACAGACGGCACTCCACTGCATACAAAATAACTCTCATATCTCTCTGTACCTGTCTGTCTGTCTTTTTCACTGCAGGTGCTGAACCCTCTCCTCTATCAGTCTCAGCTGTCTCACTCTCTTCAGGCTCGTCTGGCTAGCTGTCGCATATTAGGAAAAGTCGCTTGCAAGTTCGACACTCACATGTGAGCTGCAGTACTACTGTACTATTACTGTAGTACTACAAGCTGTGTACAGTGATACTACACACTCACACACACACTGTGTACAGTGATACTACACTCACTACACACACTGTGTGCTGTGGTAGCACACACAGACACACACACACATGCTAACAGGTGTGTGTGCTCCTGTGTATCAGAGTGAAGAAGGAGCTGCTGCCTCTGGCCCGGTCCTTGTGTCAGGACGAGGAGTTGGAGGTTCGAGCTTGCATGTGCCGTCAGCTTGAGAGCATCTCCAGAGCAACGGGGTAAACATCACAAACACTGAAGCAAACACCAAGCAGACCTCCTGCTGTGGGCTCACAGCTTGTCTCCTGTCCTGCAGGGTGGAGGACACCAGGACGGAGCTGCTTCCTGAACTGGTGGAGCTCGCCCGAGATGAGGAGAGCAGCGTCCGCCTGGCCGCCTTCGACACCATCATCAACCTGATGGATATGATGGACGCTGGTGAGTCGCCAGGCTGAGCTGTGGTCTCAGACTAGAGTTAGATATGTACGTACTTGTGCAGATCTCAATCCATTCTAAAGTCCCCCCTCTCTAAACACCACCTTAAAACCCCTTAAAACCTCCTTCTTCTCAGATGATAGACTGCATGTCGTGGTTCCCATGGTGATGTCCGTGTGCGAGGTGTCATCGCAGCCGGACGAAGACGCTGTGGCGTCTTTGTCGTTCCAGTTTGGGAAGGTCTGCAGCGGACTGGCAGGTGAGACTGTGTCCTGATGTCACACAGAAGAGGCAGGATGAGAAACAGCAGAGTTAAGTTCTGCTGAACTAAGCAGAATGAGTTCACGTTTAGGTGCCGGGGGGTTGAGGGGCTAGGCTGGTCCTCTCACAGCAGGAGGGCCACCTCACAGCTGGAGGGCCCGGTCACCTCACAGCTGGAGGGCCCGGTCACCTCACAGCAGGAGGGTCACCTCACAGCTGGAGGGCCCGGTCACCTCACAGTGGGAGGGTGAGGGTTTGAACCCAGAGCTTCTCTTCAAGTTTGAGTGCAGAACTATGAGTTCTGCACTCAAACTTGTCTCTGGTGAAGGACTGTGTCTCTGATGAGGTCTCTGATGAGTAACTGGGTCGCTGATGAGGGTCTCTGATGAGAGTCTCTGATGAGGGTCTCTGATGAGAGTCTCTGATGAGAGTCTCTGATGAGGGTCTCTGATGAGAGTCTCTGATGAGAGTCTCTGATGAGGGTCTCTGATGAGGGTCTCTGATGAGAGTCTCTGATGAGAGTCTCTGATGAGGGTCTCTGACAGTGGCGGCCGGCCCATAGAGGGCAACTGGGCTTGGCCCCACCAACCTTGAGCTACCAACATTTTTAAATATAAAAAAAATATACAAATTGTCTATATTTGTGTTTTTGAGCTATGGAATATACCCAGTAATATTTTTTAAATAGGATATCTGCGCCAAATATAGGCTTTTCCTGCTTGTCCTGCTCTGCTCATGCAGCTCTGAGCTGCATGTCTGTGATGCTCATGCACGTCCTCTCTGCTCCAGTACGTCTCTAATGCTCGTCCACGTCGTGGGGCTCAAGCGATTCTGCCCAAGGAAGACGGGTCTAATACGCAGTTTAGCCAATCACTGATTAAAGAAATAAATGAATGACATACAATTCATCCAATCAGCGCCCTAAAAAAGACTTCTGGGAGGGCAATTCTCATCAAGCCCAAGGCTGCGCGTTCCCGTGTCTCTGTCTCCTCGGGCAGACGAGGCGTGCGCCACCCATGATAAACATGACAGCAGCGAGCAGGAGCCACTGGTCTTCACAGAAAACATTAACTCTGTATAATCTCTCCTTCAACACCCGTTTGAGAGAAGACCTTTGGCTGAGAAACTACAGGTAAAACACCTGGTCCCAGATCAACCGGACTGGTGGAACGACCGGTCCGAAAAGCAATGCAGATTTCTTCCTGTGCCTGAGCCGATTTAAATACTTCTTTTACACTACTGTGTAATGTTGCACAATACTAAAAAGGTAGCGCGGTACCTGTACGTTAAAAACGATATGATTTTGCATATTTTTAGTATCGATACTTTATTTAAATAGCGCGGATCAGAGCACACTCCCTGCTCTCTCTCTCTCTCTCATACAGAGACGGGCTCAAGGGGGCGGGGCTGCAGCGCGCGCCTCACAGAGTGTGATCGCTGGGGAGACATGCACGAGCCGTGCTGACCGTCTCGGCTTGTTGGAACAAAGCTCTCCCAGTTGATATTATGATGATATGATGACGTGTAATCCAGTAAAGCAGCAGTTTGTAGAATTCAACAGTTTCTGAGTGGAGTCCCAATCAGGCAACCTGATGCTTGTGTCTATTCTTTTTTTATATATATATATATTGTTTATAGTTTGAAGTTAAAAAGTTTGAAGCTGTAGTTTGAAGTCAAGTGTTTTGTATTTATTTATTTATATTTAAAGTATACTTTAAATAGTTAATATATTGTTCAATTTGAAGAAAAAATCTGCCTTGGCAATAACAAAGTACGGTTCAGGCACCATTTAGGCACCGGTATCGTTTTAAAAGTATCGTTTTAGCACCGGTATCGGGAAGAAAAAAAAAACGATGCCCATCCCTAATTATAATATACTGAATTGTATTAATAAGATGTCCTTATTATGTCAAAGTTATTATTTAACTGCAAAGTAGTAATGCGTGATACCTTTTTTTGCATTGAATCATACTGGGATTAGATGGCCCCACCAAAAAAAATTGCCACCAGCCACTGGTCTCTGATGAGGGTGGTTGTGTTGCAGGCTCTCTGTCAGACGAGGAGAAGGGCCGGCTGCTGCAGAGATTTAAGGTGCTGTGTGTCGCTGGTTTGCAGACTGAAGGGAACCAGACTGACTGCCACGAGTCCACGCTGATCCGCTGCAACTGCTGCTACAACCTGCCGGTACGATCAGATTTGAGTTCACTATTCAGTCCTCCAGACGGCTGGTGTCACTTCCTGTTTGCTCCCTCTCCAGGCCATGGTGGTGTTTGCTGACTCGGCTCACTTCCTGTCAGAGCTCTACCCGTCTTTCTCCAGTCTTTGCTGTGACCCACAAGTCAGCGTTCGACGAAGTGCTGCAGCCAGTTTCCACCAGGTCAGATCACGTGAACTATCCGCATCCTGATGATATGTCCATTGTTTAGTCTCATCACCATCTTAAGTTTGATTATAGGGTCATTAAAGTCTAAGGGTCCAATTCCACTTTTGTTAAATGATGCATAATCTCTGCCCAAGGGCCAAAGGGGTTATATTTAGTCTCTTGATTAATCAGAGATGTTTTTCGGACATGACAAGATTCAAAGTGATCAAACTGTTGACTCCCCCAAGATGATCATTATAACAGTTGATAGTTTGTCACATGATTGGCCTTCCTGTCAGGTGGTGAAGCTGCTCGGCTCAAACGTCCAGCTGGTCCACAAAGAATTCCTGGCTTTACTGCAGGATGAAGCTCTTGAGGTGAGTTCATGGGAATGTTGTTTAGTCTTTCTATCTCTCTCCTTTAATTATTCATTTTGTATTCGTTTAGATATGTTTTGTTGATGTGCCCACTTTGCAGCACATGCTTGTGTTATCGTGCACACTTGTAGGACTCCTCACCAGGCAGACGCATAGATCCACACATCCCAATGCACAGAACGTTTCTCAGCCCAGACCAAGCACACATACAAGTTCTTCAGAACCTGTATGCAGCTGTTTCTTTCAAATGTTGGTTTTCAGATGTCAGTTTCACATACCAGAGCTTTGATTGTTGTTTTTCAGGTGTTGGACGCTCTAATGAATCACCTGGAGGAAACTCTGGAGGCAGTTCTTTCCAGAGGAGAGAACCTGGTGCTGGACAACAAGGTGAGAAAACCAATCTCCAGCACTTTCATGATATTTAACCTGGGTTAATCTGTCTCCTAGTTTTTCTGGTACCTTTTTCATATCTGTTGCCTCTGTAATCTTGGTTCTCTTATGTCCTCTGATTCTTCTACGTTCCCCTGCGGTTTACGTGTTTCCTCATCAGTTCCCAGAGCTGCTGTCGGCTCTGCTGTTAGCGGAGCAGAAGGTTGGATTGTCTCTGCGTTGGCGGCTGCATGAGAAGCTGCTGCAGCGCTACAGCTGTCTGGCCAGACTGCTGCCTGGAGAACTGCTGCACCAGAACTTCTCCATCCGCATCTTCACCATCCTCACCACTAATGTCAGCACTGCAAGACACGGCTCAATACAACAAGTAAACCAGTGAACAGGCAGGTAACTCCCCCTGCGGTTCTTGGTGTTGCAGAAGGTGTTGCCGGTTCAGAGAGAGGCGGCTCGGACGTTCTGCATATTCCTGCGTTACAACCACAAACATGAGCAGCGTCAGGAGATGATGGAGCGACTGATCCAAGGTCAGCATACTGTGGTCCTTCGGTCTCAGGTACTCTGAGTGTATGAACACTCTCATGTATGAACACCAGTGGCGTCCCTAGGCTAAAACATCCGGGGCTAAAGCCCCGGATGTTTTTTAATTAGCCCCGAATATTACTTTTCAAAAAAAAAGAAAATACGTCATTCACCCAAAACAGCGGCGTCAGGCAGCAGGCGCACTTGCAGTGTGCGCCAGTGTGCGCCAGTGTGCGCCCCCCTATTATACAAGTCGTCATTTAAGTTTCTCTTTCCTATAGAACCGGTCTACACCTTGTTCTGTTATTAAACAAACTAAACGGACGTATTTTATTGATCTTATCCACATGACAGCATGTCATTTCTGTCTCTAAATGGTCGCGTTAACACTTATCCTCTGCTCTGCATCGCGCACGGCGGAGTTCCACCGCGATGCGCACAGACACGTGCGCGCGCACACACAGGTGAGCACTGAGCACACAACAGCGGACAGAGAGCGTCGAAAAATATGTCGCGTGAAAAGCAGACCGCTATATCTGCGTTTTAAACGCTCCCAGGGTGAAGATGGCAACAGCAGCTCTCCTGTGAGGAACAACCGGAGTTCTCCTCGCACCGGAGCAGCTCTCCTGCTCAGGTGAAAGAGACAAAGTGCTCGTGTCTTCTACCAACAATGAGCTGCTGGCTTCACACATTACAAAAGTACAAAGTACACGGACATAAAACTAAGTCATTAATAAATACATGGAGAAATGCCTGTACTTTCGGGTAAATGGTTACGCCGTTAACAGGTTACGCTTGCGCATGCGCGACTCCCTTATTTTTTGGCGTTTTGCCAGAAGTCTCCGTGACGTCCTTTCTGCTGCTGCGTATCTCAAAACAGAAAACAGATCTCAACGTTGAGCATGAATTGTATCAAATCTACAACCCTGTTTTATAAAGATGTGTAGAGGAAAGCAGCTCACTGCAGCCACTAATACTGATGCAACCTGATGCTCACATATCTGCACTCATTCTGTTTTGTTTGGCAAAAAAAAAAAAATAGCTTATTGTTTTCCACAAAGAGCTATTTAGTAGTAACTAAATATTAGTATTTTTTTTTGCACAGATACAACTTCCTGTTCATTGATCTAAGTGATTGCAATTAAAACATTAAAAAAAAATTCTGATGGAGCAATCTGATTTACTTGAAACTTTAAGTGATTGCAATTTTCTTTATTCTGTTATTTATAAAAGCGCAGATGGAATCACAAAATGTTATTTACAGAAAAAGTTTGAGAACCACTACTTTAAGTGTTTGTGTTGGTTGAGCACTATTAGCATTATTAGCATCTTATGTCTAAATATTATGTTAAAGAGTATGTAATGTTAAAGAATATGTAAAGAATAAATACATATGAGTATGTAAAGAGCATTAAATGTACAATGTAAACACTGTACATGACAAGATGCATGGTTCATTAAACATCTCAATGTTTACTGTTGCTGAATGGTTGCTGTTGGTATGTTCAACATGATGAATGGGGCATTTTTGTGCCTGGGCTATTGAGGGAAGTTTGTGAACATTGCTAGCCTATTTGGTATTAACTGGTAACCATGAAATGCCTCAATTCAATTCAGTCCAGAAGAGCAGGTACCTGTAGGGTATGTGGAGAGTGTTTCTATGTTTAAAAATTTCGCTGCTTCACTCTTCTGGGCTAAGCCTCAGATGTGTCAAAATCCTAGAGACGCCCCTGATGAACACTGTTCTTAAATCCATCAAAACCTCCTGAACGCCCTGCCCTGTCTAAGCTCGGGGACTGCTGCAGTCAGAGAAGACTTAAGATCTGGTGATGAATAATTTCTGTCATATTCATTGAATGTGCTGTAACTCCGTTACGTTATTCATTCTGGTCACATGACATCTATTGCTTCTGTCCATCCGGGGAGAGGGATCCTCCTCTGTTGCTCTCCCTCAGGTTTCTTCCCCTTTTTTCCCTGTGAAAGGGTTTTTACTATCTTTATTTGGGGGAGTTTTTCCTGATCCGATGTGAGGTCCCGGGACAGGGATGTTATGTGTACAGATTGTAAAGCCCTCTGAGGCAAACTTGTATTTGTGATGTTGGGCTGTATAAAATAAACTGAATTTAATTGAATTGAACAGTGTAATAACAGCAGAACCCTTTGCTGTCAAACTACATTTTGATGGTTTGTCTGGTATTTCAGATCTGGCTCAGGGGAGGAGCTACTGGAATCGCCTGAGGTTCCTTGATGTTTGTGAAACAGCCTCTGAGATTTTCTCCAGGAAATACTTTAACAAATACTTCCTGATCCCTGCGCTGGAGCTGGTCCACGACCCCGTGGCCAATGTCAGGTAGATCTGTCAGTGTACTGTGAGGCAGGTAGAATATGTCTCTCTGGCATCAGATGTGACATACCTGTCTTGTCTATTCACCTGTCTGTCAGGTACAAGCTGTGCCAGTTGTTGCCTAGATTGCGTTCATCGCTCCGCCTGCCGGCTGACAAACAACTGCTGCAACAGCTCGACTTCTGCGTCCAGAAACTCCTCTGCAGAGAAAAAGACAAGGACGTAGTGGCCACCATCCGCAAGGTACCTTCTGCACTAACTGAGACCACTTTGTGTAGGTCTAAGATGGATCTATTCTACAGAGACCAGCACAGACCCGCTGTCAGAAGACTAGCCTCTCATTCTAAGATGAATCTAATCCCACAGAGACCAGCACAGACCTACTGTCACTTGATGTAGGTCTAAGATAGATCTATTCCACAGAGACCAGCACAGACCCGCTGTCAGAAGACTTTCTATAGGTCTAAGATGAATCTAGTCTACAGAGACCAATACAGACCCGCTGTCAGAAGACTCTCATTCTAAGATGAATCTAGTCCCACAGAGACCAGCACAGACCTACTGTCACTTTCTGTAGGTCTAAGATGGATCTATTCCACAGAGACCAGCACAGACCCACTGTCAGACGACTTTCTGTGGGTCTAAGATGAATCTAGTTGATAGAGACCAGTCCAGGCCCATTGTCAGAAGACAGAATAATAACGTGTTGAGTGTGGTCATCTTTTTCAGACAGTCCTGGAACTGGACAAACTGGACCTCGCAGAGCCTGTAAGCACCTTGTTTTCATAAATGACTGATCTGTAAATCACAGCTGAGTGTTTGGTTTCACTTTAAACTCTTTATGCCTCCATCTAGTATGTTGTGTCTTGGCAGTTTCACAAGAGGCAGGAGAGGGATTTACTGGACCAGAAGAAGGAAAAGGAGGAGAATCTGCTGCTGGAGATGGTGAGTCTGAAGCTGATAGATCATCTTGAGTCTGAATCCCTTTCTGTTTTGTTTTGATGATGTCTCCTTTCTCGTCAGGAACAGCTGGAGCGCCAGCAGAGTGAAGGGAAACTGAACTCTGACAAACATGCAGAGAGAAAACGTGAGCAAAACTCACATTTTACTTTTGAATAAGATGATTCACAGAGGAGTGGCTGCCGTTATTTTCTGGGTGTTTGTTTAAATACATGTGATGGAAAAGTTGTGTATCTTTTTTGCTAACTTGTATTACTGGTCAGAGTTAATTACTCATAGTGTGTTTCTGCTGTGTAGTCCAGTTTGTAAACTGTCTTTCTTTGACAGGCAGAGACAGTAAGAACAGTCTATCTGCGATCAAATCCATTTCTGTGTCTTCGTCTGGAGCCACCTTGTCGTCCTCCGGTAAGAGAAAATATGAACAACGTGTTGTTGTGGCCACTGAGGAAATGTTCCACCCTTAACTTATCTCCTGTCTGGTTTCAAATAGCATCCATTAAAGGCTATCTTCAAGTAGTTAGTATTTAGGGTTAGGTTAGGGTTTGTAGTTAGGTTAGGGTTAGTAGTTAGTTAGGTTAGTTAGGTTAGGGTTAGTAGTTAGTTATGTTGGTAGTTAGGTTAGGGTTAGTAGTTAGTAAGGTTAGGGTTAGTAGTTAGTAGTTAGTAGTTAGTTAGTTAGTTAGTTAGTTAGGTTAGGGTTAGTAGCTAGTAGTTAGGTTAGGTTAGTAGTTAGGGTTAGTAGTTAGGTAAGTTAGGGTTAGTAGTTAGGTAGGTTAGTTAGGTTAGTTAGGTTAGTTAGGTTAGGGTTAGGTTCGGTACTCATGGAGCAATTGTTCGTTGCAAATAAAATCCAATATAAACTTCCATTAAAAACCTAAAAACCTTTAAAAGAATATTAAAAGATTAAAACATAAACCAATAAGAAATGTAGGCGTCAAAAAAGGCATAGGAGGCAGCGTGGGATGGCAGTTTGAGTCATTTCTTAATAAAAACAGTCCCAAGGTCTTCAAGGTCCGTCTCTCAGGAAAGGTCTGGCATCGAGTTGCGTAAGTTTAAAAAGACTATCGAAAATAATGAAAAGGGAATATCAGGGGTGTTTTATGATAAAAGGCTGGTAAGAAGAGGAGTCAACGATATAAAAGCAAATCAATACATTGGGGCTTCCTTAACAAAAAACATACAAACATATATATATATATATATACAGATTAAATATACACAATAAAATGTATACTATATATATATATATATAAGTGCTCACATTAGGATAAGTGCTATGTAAAATAAGTGTGAATAGGGTAAAAGATAAGGAAACTAAAATTAGTGCTGGAAAAAATGTTCCGGCCGTTAATCCCAGACAGTTATTGTTGTTTAAGTTTAAAAATAAAGCTAGACAGTCTTATTAAAAACATCCTAAATTGAAACCCCATCTGCATGTGGTACCAAAAGGCCCCTCTGATCAAATAAAGATGTATGCCACCCCTCACCGTGTGGACCTAAAAATGGGAATAAATGAGTATTTAAAAAGACATCATCTCCAAATCATGCACGTGGATAAACTAATAAACGTAGTGGCATAATCTGTGGAACCGTGGTGATGATGATGATGATGATGATGATGATGATGATGATGATGATGATGATGATGATGATGATGATGATTCTTCTTACAGGTAAAGAGATGAGGAAGGCTAAACTGTCAAGGAGTCGATCTCTCAGCAGTCAGCCGACGACGTCCAAACCGACCAACTCAGACCGACCTCTGTAAGGACTGCAAGCCTTATTTCCCTTTCAATGATTCCCGTTTCAGTTCTCAGCGTCCTGTTCAGGATCAACACTCAGAACCAGAACCAGAACCAGTGGTCCAAACTCGACAATAGGAGTGCATGGACGTCTTTCTCAAGATCTTTGAATGAGAGAAACAGATTTTGGCAATTATGTAGTGTTTTTTTTCCACCGGCATGTGGATGTTCATAAACCCTGCAGGCTCAGTCCTCCGGGGTCTTTAAAGTTCTTAAATCCGTTTGGGTGTCAGGACTGAGCCCAGTTGTTGTGTCTCCTGTGCTGTGAGTCTCCAGGCCCGTGAGGTACACAGTGTCCACTTAGTGGTTTAGGGTCAGGAAGGAAGGACAGGTTGCCAAGATACTTTGTCCTCAAAGCACTTCACGAGAGTGATTAGACTTATTTGGTTTCAGGGTGAGATAGAGCTGTGTGTCATCAGCATAGTATAATAGCTGCTTATGTTGATGTAGAAGCTCCTATTTTTGAGGTAGGAAGCAAACTACCGTAAATTTCGGGTTACAAGCCGCTACTACCTTCGGTCAGTGTCCCCGACAGCTCCCCGCTGTAGCCAGCTGGGGCTCCTGCTAGCGCTCCGTCACTTCCCCGCTAACTTCCGCTAGCTCCCTGAAAACCACCGAAGGTAGCGGGACCAGGCTCGACACCCGACTTGGGCAGAGGGGACGCGGGCAGTAGCAGCAGCAGCGGGCAGTAGCAGCAGCAGTGGCCGGTAGCAGCAGAAGCGCTAGCTAGCAGTTCAAGGCAGAGCCATCAACACCGACCATGTACTGGAGCAATCTATCAAAATATCAAGGTCCACTGTATGGAACGGCGTGCTGAGATCAAGAACATCTGTTATCCGGGACGCTCAAAGCAAGGTTCAAGTGATCTCAATGTTTTGTTTTCTGGCTCCGTGTTTCAGGAAAGTGAAAGAGCTGAGCACCATGTCTGGACCCGGGAAATCCTCCAAGTCCTTGAGCAAAGGTACCACCTGCCTGCATATTCAACACTGGCTCTGTCTGAAGTCAGGTAGCGGTTTTCAGGACTGCAGAACCATCACGGTTAGGGAGGACACGTGATTGTCTTTACTCACACATCACTTGTGTTTTATAGATGACCCCTTGAGGACTGCCCATTTCTCTACAGCGACCCAGTCCACTTCCTCCATGCCAGTCCTGATCCGCAGCAACACCACCAGCCTCCTGGAGAGGGCCAGTACACTGGACCACAGGACCAGCAGCCTAGATCAGAGAGATCATAGAACCAGTGCACTGGACCACAGAATCTGTAACATGGATCACAGGAACAATATGATGGAGCAGAGATCAGGTACAATGGACCATAGAACCTCTACTATTGACCAGAGAGACCACAGAACCAGTACCTTGGACCATAGAACCACTACCATTGACCAGAGAGACCACAGGACCAGTACCCTGGACCAGAGAGACCATAGGATCAGTAACATGGACCAGCGCAGTAAAACGATGGACAGAGGGTGCGGGGTGAAGGACAGCCAGTCCAGAAAGCTGTCCATGTGAGTTCTTACCAAATATTCTGGTGGTATAATTCTACGAGTTAATGACCCCACGTGTTTTTTACAGTTTGTAACCCAAGGTCCCCTCAGACCAGATCCAAGAGTGGCCCTCATACAAGGTTCTCTTTGAGTTTATTGAACCAATCACAGGGGTTTTCATTAATCAACGTCTGTGTGGATCTTATCTGAGAGCACCCCGGTTTAACCATAAACTAATCTCCATCTAAACCGTTTAATTAAGTCTTAATTCAAGCTGCTTTTGATTCAAATGATTTATGAACTGTTTTGTCTTTTATTCTACAGAAACAGGAAGTCAAACTCTTTCAGCGTGCAGTCGGGAAGAGACTGAACCTCCACTGGGCCATGAGCCAATCAGCAGTCAGGGTTCACAAGTTCAAAGACAAGTAAAGGCTTACCCAGAATGCACCAGGACATCATCTCTTCCAAACAGAGGGTTCACCCCAAGTCTCTTAATTGTCGTTTCCTCGATTGAACCAGACTTTGTTCTTCGTCGCCATATTGACGGCCGTCCCAAAGCTCTTATTCTGCTCTGAAGAGGAGGAGGATGAGGAGGAAAAAGAGGAGGGAGGAGGAGGAGGAGCCACGAGAGCAGGCTTCCAGGAAGTGATTTAACGCTGGACACGCCCCCTCACTGATCGACTCATCAGTCATGTGATTGGACGCTGCAGCTGATCCTGGAGTTTCATACCAGTGAAGACAATCACAGATTAAATTCAAGTTATATATTTAAACTGTTTTCTGAGTCACCTTCTGGTTAAAATATGTTCATTGTAGGTCTGAACAACAAAACGACCACAAACTACTTTCTTCATTTATAAAAAGATTTGATCGGTTGTTTCCCTCAATAACTTTTATTATAATTAAAATCAGAGAGCTGGAGAGGAAGAACTTCTACAACATGTTGGTCCTTCATTCAGTCTCGTGAGGATGATCCTTCCTGAATTTCATAACATACAGATGTAAATAAATAAGATGCATTCCGCCGGTAGAAATCGGCTCTGTGCGTATAAGCAGGACACAGAACACAATATAAATACCACACACTGTGTATAAATACTGAATGCAGTTTGTTCAACAGGTAACAGACTACAGAGAATACATCTCACTCTGACAGTGATGATAACTGCGTCTTTATTAGTATAAGTAGTAGTTTAACACCATTAAATCAACTGAAAACATTATACGATCATTTATTATCAATATTTTAAGTGCATTATTATTGGAATGTTTGCTAAAAACGGTCCGGACCTGAAAACAACTCTGTTACACTGATCATGTGTTCAGACACAAACTCCATCAGCTGATCCGATCACAGCCGCAGTCATGAGAAACTGACGTTGCTTCACATGACGTTTCAGAGGAATGGACGTATCATGTCTCTTAAAACATATTTCCTTGTGTCCTCTCCTCGTGTCCTCTCCACAACTCTCTCCTTGTGTCCTCTCTCCTCACATGGTTTCCATGGGGTGCATCCCAAGTCTCTAAATTGCATCCCCGTTTCCCTCACTTGCGTCCTTTCCTTGCGTCTTAGTCCCTCCCACCAGGGATGCATGGAGAGACCAAGCGAGGAGAGAAGACGCGAGGAAATATGTTTTAAGAGACATGAGACGTCCTTTCCTCTGAAGCGTCACATGAAGCGACGTCGGTTTCTGATTATTGCAGCTGACTGACAGCTGATCACATCTGATCAGCTGTCAGTCGCTTTAACAGCTGACAGAGTTTGTGTCCGTAAACATGATCATCGGAACAGAATTGTTTTCTGCTCTGGAGAGGTTTAGCGAACATTCTAAAACAAAATCCACTTAAAATATTGATTAAAAATGATCGTATAATTTTTTCAGTTGATTTAATAGTGTTAAACTACTACTACTAATAAAGACAGTTATCATCACTGTCAGAGTGGAGATGTATTATCTGTAGTCTGTTACCTGTTAAACAAACTGCATTGAGTATTTATACACAGTGTGTGGTATTTATACTGTGTTCTGCTTATACGCGCAGGATCGATTTCTACTGGCAGAATGCGTCTTATTTTATTATTATTTATTCAATTCAATTCAGTTTATCACAAATACAAATTTGCCTCGGAGGGCTTTACAATCTGTACACATAACATCCCTGTCCCGGGACCTCACATCGGATCAGGAAATACTCCCCCAAATAAAGATAGTAAAAACCATTTCACAGGGAAAAAAGGGAAGAAACCTTCAGGAGAGCAACAGAGGAGGATCCCTCTCCCCAGATGGACAGTAGCAATAGATGTCATGTGACCAGAATGAATAACGTAACGGAGTTACAGCACATTCAATGAATATGACAGAAATTAATCATATAATGAGTAGTAGGCATGGTCCACGATCCAGATAACCACGATCCATGTCAGCAGAAAGAGATAGAGAGGACGGGCATCAGCAGGGCCATGGCAGGAGGCAGGACTGGCTCCAGACACAGCCACGATCCATTTACGTCTGTATGTTTTGAAATTCTGATTGTCACATCATTATAAAATAACCCACAATATGATTATGGTTTCTCTTCAACACTGGCATATTTTTTTAGGCTCAATGTTTCAGGTTAAACTTAAATTAAATAACCTATCAAACCGACAGTCAGGAACGATCAGCGTCACGTGACTGAATGAAAGGACGATACATGTTGTAAAAAGTGTTTTAACCAGATGGTGAATCGGAAAACAAATCTAATATATAGCTTGAGTTTAATCTGTGATCGTCTCTGGTATGAAACTCCAGCGATCAGTCCGCTCAGCTGCAGCGTCCAATCAAATAACAGATGAACAGTGAGGGGGCGTGTCCAGCGTTAAAAGACTTCCTGGGGAAGCCCGATCTCGGGGCTCCTCGATCATGACGGCGGCGCAGAACCACTTCCAGTTCAATCGAGGAGCGAGGAAACAACAATTTAGACACTTGGGATGCACCCTTGGTCTCTCCATGCGCCCCTGGTGGGCGGGACTAGGATCCACTAGAGTCTGGTCTACTGAGCTGCTGTTGTGTATTCTAACCATCTCATCCTGTCTCCTGATTGGTTCAGTAAACACACTTATAAACCGTTTGTGTTCTTATTGGTCACTGTCCACATGCCAATGTGTGATTGGTTGGATGAATGTGACGCTGACTTTACATAATATGATTGTTTTCTTTTATATGTGATGTCACGGTGAAGTTAGATGACATTGTGTGTTGTGTCAGTGAGAGACGACAAACAGAAGTTCATTTTAATGTTTAATGTTTAATATTTATGTAAATACATACAGGAGGTTCCAGCCATGCAATTTGTACACATACTACGATAGCGGTTGTCATGCTAACTAAACAAAGTGAGGCTGAAGTTTATCTTTAGTTTAGTCTTCAAGTGTCAAACGGGCTCAAAGTTGACCCCAAATAGACCTTTCACAGCCGAGAGGACGCATGCTGCCACCGTCCAGTTAGAAGCTTTAAACACTGAATTAAAACAGTTAGAGGCTTTAAACACTGAATTAAAACAGTTAGACACTTTAAACACTGAATTAAAACCTTTCCAACAACTAAACGTCTGTTTCATGGTCTGACGTCAGACCAGTTCTACAGAGTTCACTGGAGTGGTTGGAAAGAGGATCAATGAAGTTCTTACAGTTCATCCTGAATGATGAAGCTCATCTCGTCATCATCGATGTTTGAGACAGAAAGAAAGCTAACGAGCTGAAAACATTAATGTACTTTTGTGTAGAAATATGAAATGGTGTCAGGACCCTCAAATGTATCTATTGGACCCTCGGGTGGGTCTCAAGCCTCAGGTTGGTTTGATTGGCCTTATTTCCTGGAGGGGTCGATGACGCGGCCCATCGACAGCACAACGCCACTCGTCTGCTGGTAGATGATGAAGATGAAGGGCCTGTTGACGGTCAGTCGAGGAGGAAGAGTGGAGGTCGTGCTGGCTCCGCCTCCTGTGATGATGTCATCACTGCTCTCGTCGACAGACACAACAGATTTATGATAAACCTGAAAAAACATAAAGATAAGTCTGTTTCAGAAATGTTTCACGGCCCCTAAGACCTCGTCAGGTCTCTGAAGTGGGTCCAACACCCCATACGGCCCCCATCAGGTCTCCTTACAGATCGTTCCAACACCTCCTACGGCCCTGTCAGGTCTCTGATGTGGGACCTTACCAACCGGTCTAACTCACCTGTGTGAGTTTGAGTCCTGCAGCTCCCCCCATGGTGCTGAGGTCCGCGTCCTCCTGAAAGACCTGCGTGATGTCCAGAGTCTGCAGGACGTCACGCAGAGAGTAGGAACGCTCCAACAGGAAGCGAGGAAGCTGCACCTCCAACTTCCTGTTTATAAAATAAAACATGTTGGGTTATGTAGTGTTCATCGTTTCTCATAATCACTAAGATATAATGAACAAGGAGGGAAGGACGAAAACGAGGTAGGAGATAAGGAGACAGGAAAGGATCCAGATGTCTCACGTTCTCTTCAGTCGTCCGATCCAGTTCTGGATCTTCTCTCCAGTCAATTCATCTTCAACGGCGGTGATGTCCACGCCTTCATCAGGCAGCAGGACCAACATGGCCGCCCCGCCCGCCATCGGCAGCTTCAACACGCCGACTTTCACCGAGTTGTCGTACGCCAGGAAGTACTTATCGGCCCTGAACATCATGGGAACCATGACGACGTGATATCTGCCCACGTAGAAGCGCTCGTCCTGAGTGAAGGACGCGTTGAAGGACGGCTGGAACTGGACTGCAACACAAACACAACTTTATTTATAGAAACAGACCGGTTGAAAGGACGGCCTGACAGAGGAACAGACAACCGCACCCACTATAGAAACCCCTCCCACCAGGACAAGGCCCCCCCTCCCCCTCTGGATGGTAGCCCCGCCCCTTAGATAGACAGATCGAGCCAATGCTAACCCCTCCCACCGGGACAAGCCCCCCCCCTCTGGATGGTAGCCCCGCCCTCAGACACGTACCCTTGTAGGAGGCCGTGGTGGCCAGCAGCAGCTGTGTGTTTGGGTCCAGGTGGGTCACGAGCTCCTGGACCTGGTCTGCAGTGTGTTCCTGGGCCCAGCGGTTGATGGTGTCGGTGGCTACCTGCGGCACCGTGTAGGCCAGATTCTGTGCGTCTCCCCCAAACTTGGTCTGAACCAGGTCCACGTAGGAGGACGACACAGGAAATTCCTGGGCCAGGAAGATGGCCACGCCCTGCCTCGGGTCGGTGATGGGGCTCCTCAGACTCTGAAACAGATCTGAGAACAGCAGAGACTGTAGTCTCACAGGCAGTCAATGCACTCCAGTCTCAAGTCCTCGGACCTCTGACCTACCTGGGAGGGTCTGGGGGTCCAGTCCAGTCAGGCTGAGGCCCTGCAGAAGCTGCTCCCGGGTCGGCCCGTTGGTGGCGCTCACCAGCACCAGCAGCCCGGCCGCCAGCGTGACCGTGGACAGGAAGACGCTGTCGTCGGTCCGGCTGCAGACGGCTCCATATAGCCGGGCGGCGAAGTCGGCGTTCCTCTGGGTCAGAACCTCCAGTGCCGGACCGGAGGACTCAGAGGAGCACCGACTCAGGAGGAGGAGGCAGACCAATGAGAGAGGGACGCAGGGAGTCATGGTCACAGTGCCCTTTGCTGGCAGACACAGGAAGCTCTGAACCACTGCGTCACATGACATTGTTTATTTAATGACATAAAAACATTTACAGGTTTTATATTATAGAAATTATATTATTCTGTAACACAATGTTCAGTCATACATATCCTGATCACGCATAAATAAGTTATTATTAATAAAATATAAATGTAGCACGCCTTAAAGTCATTTTAATGTTTCTTTAATGTCAGTTCAAACGATTTTCAGATTGGAGCAGTTTGTCACAAACTGATCAATAACTGTATCGATCGGCACAGCACTGGAGGGCCACGCCCACAGGGACCTTGTTTATTAAACCAGGCTTTTACTTTGAAAGGGTTGTTTGCGTTGATGAACAATAATCTCCTCCATCAGTTTGATCGGATCGCTCTGTATCGATCCCCTATCGATGACGTTTGACAGCTAATCACACTGTACTGAACGAACAATCAATAAACGTCTTACCTTCTGCTGATCTCCGATCTGATTTCTGATCGAACGTCTTTCTGCTCTGAAGCTTCACGAGCTGCGCATCACCATCAAGCGCGCGCATCACCGTCAGGCGCGCGCACGATTAATATACATCACTTCCGGTGTCTTCTTTCCAAAATACAAGTCCCGTCTCCGCGCGGGGTTCAGACACAAAAACAACGGGGTCCCGGAAGTCCTGAAAGCTCATTTATATATTTAAATATGTTAAAATTGTAATTGTTCACATTTAAGTTAAACAAAGATAAAACGCGTTTGTTTGTTCTGTTTCACAGAAACTCTCTCGTTGTTTTACGCTTTTATTTTGAAAGAGGTTCTCCAGACCTCGCGTTTGTGTGGGAAACGTTACTGCGCATGCGTAATGACAGAGGCCTGACGTCATGGTGTCGTACCTGTAAATGTCAGCAGGTGGCGGTGCTGCTGCTTCACAAGAGGCTCGTTCAAAGAGCTGCTGCTCGCCTGGAATGTAGACGAGAGCAGCAGCATCATCACCACCATCACCATCATCAGGGGGCATTGACAAAAAACTGCGGTCAAGTCGGACAGTTTTCAGCTGTTTTAAAATAATAAACAGGAAGTCCCAGAACACTTACTTCCTGTAAGATCTGTAGGCTACTTGTAGTTTACTGACCTGGTTCTGATTTATTTATGTGTTTATAAATATATATGTATGTAGACGTGTGTGTAGCTGCATCCTTTGTTCTTTTCATGTCTGCCTGTGAAATACATTACTACTGGTTTAGATATGTGTTGTATAAATATCTTTATTATCATTATTATTATTATTATTATTATTATTATTATTAACCACACAAGATTTGTTTTTGGATTAAACACAAGACTAATAGTCAACAATCCAGCGATAAGTATTACAACTACACATAAAGTAAGGATTTTCTACAACACGTGGTGTTTCCTGTCAGATCTAAGAGCCAATCAGCTCTCTGATGTGGCGACAGCCAGGCGTTTCCCATCATGCACTGGGCCACGTAGTCGGTGGAGAGCTACTGCGGCCGCCTTGCTCTCGTGATCAAGTCGGGATCAAGTCGGGATCAAGTCGGACACAAATCTACCCAGCGCGCCAATCGCCGGTGATGGATTCTGATCAGAACTGGCTCATCTCCAACGAACCTACTAAAGGGGGAAAAGAGACTGACAGGAAATAGAAAACAGTTCTAATGGTTTTCATTAGGTTTGCTCCAGACAAGCCAATCCTGATCACAATCCATCGGCAGTGATCGATTGTGATCAGGACTGGCTCGTGGCCCAGTGCAATCAGCTCCCTCATCAGAGAGCTGATTGGCTCTTAGATCTGACAAACACCACGTGTTGTAGAACATTATTATTTTATGTATGCTGATTGTTGACTATTAGTCTCATGTTTAATATGAAGACATATATTGTGTGGTTGATAATAATAAATATTATTTACACAACAAAACCAGTTGTAATGTATTTCACAGGCAGACATAAAGAACAAAGGATGCAGCTACACACACACACACACACACACACACACACACACACACACATTTCTATAAATATATATTTACAATTATGAATAAATCAGAACGAAGTCAGTAAACTACAAGTAGCTTTGCGAGTTAGAAACTTTGCACAATGGAAGCTCAGTCATTAACTTCTGGAGTAGCCCAAGTCTACAGCTAGGGCTGGTGCAGGTCTACTTACTGCTCCAGTTAAGTTAAAGTATGTAACCCACGTATTCTTTGGAGTGCCATTAAAGGTTGCATAAGGAACACAGCAATCTCACATTCCTCGCATCTCAATAAAACTAGATTAGGGCAAATTAATGAATATGAGACTACTCTTTTGGAGAACAATCAGCAAAATGCTGGCTTCTCAGATGACAGGGAAAAACAAATAAAATCCATACAATTTAAATTAAACACCCTTTTAAGAACCAGAGCAGAATTTTTGATTCACAGATCTAGAAGAAATTATTATTTCAATAGATCTAGACCAAACCACCTGTTGGCTTTAAGCCTACAAAAAGGTGAGAAGGCTGCTAGAATTATGTCTATTGATTCTGGCCAGAAAATATTGACGGACCCTAAAGAGATAAATTCAGCATTTCATTCCTTTTACTCTAAACTATATACCTCCGAAGTTCGCTCTGACAAAGCAAAATGTGATAACTCTCTCCCTTGATGAGTCCAATGACTTGGGGGCCCTAATCACTCTGACCGAACTTAAAGATACCATTGCGGGGAAGAAAAGGGGGATATCACCGGGATGGGACGGTATTCCCCCTGAATTTTACCTTACTTGGTAGGCCCATTTCTATTGGAGATGATTAATTGTTCTATTGAAAGGATTTGTTTTTTAGAGGACATTAACCTAGCCTTAATATCAGTATTACCTAAACCCAGGAAAGATCCGACTCTATGCAGCAACTACAGACCTCTGTCTATCCTTACTACCGAGATTAAATTGTTTGCACGCATTTTGGCATCCCGCCTTGAACCTTACATGATTAAATTAGCTCACTGTGACCAGACGGGCTTCATTAAGACACGACTGGCTTCTGATAACATGCGTCTCCTTTTGCATATTATTCATGCTGTGAAAGATAGCCCGTCTCCTAGTGCTGTCCTTAGTTTAGATGCAGAAAAAGCCTTTGATAGGGTTGAATGGGATTATCTATGGAGAGTGTTGGAATGATTGGGATTGGGGACAAATTTTATTAAATTGATCCAGCTACCTTCTAAAAATCCCACGGCTACTGTAGTTACGAATGGGATTGCCTCTCCTCGATTTGTCGTCAAGGCTACCCCTTTAGCCCCTTTTTATTTGCTCTGTCACTTGAACCACTTGCTCAAACTCTAAGAGAACATCCATCTATCTCTCCAATAACTTTCAATGACACCAGCCATAAAATCTCCGTATATGCTGATGACATTTTAATATATATTGACAAAGCCCCCACTTCCATCCCTCATATTCTACACTGTAAAAAAGGATTTGAACAATAAGTCATGTTAACGTCTTTCTGTCATTTACTTCAACTTATCATGATGATTTATACAATTACAACTTAATTGTAGAAGTTTTCGGTACTCCAACTCAGGTTTTTAAGCCAGTTCAATGAATTGTAAATTTCAAGAAGTCAAATGAACTGAATACTGTGAGTTATAATTATGGGCATTTGGATAAAAGCGTTAGCTAAATCTAATGCAATGTAGTGTCCAACAGTTAAAAACGAGTGCCAATCACTGCAATGCCTCAAACGGCCACTTGAGGATTTAAAAGTAATTAAATTTCCATTTGACCCCCATGTTAAATTGTCAAATTCGAGCCTATGCGACGGAGTTTGACAGGACAACCCAGCATGCATTTCGGCTGTGTAATTTTATAAATGTGAAACCCTGACTGAAGTTCTTATCCCTGACAGTTAAGTAGCTCCGCCCGCTGCCGCCTGAGATAGACCTGTGAAAATTAAATGTCGCAATTGTTGCAAATGTTAAATGTTGCAACTGTTGTCACTCTTCGGCAGGCCGAAGAGTGACAACAGTTGCTACAGCATTGCGCTTCCGTGCAGTTAATGCATGATAAAATAATTGACGGCGTTAATGAATTGCTGCGTTAACGCATTTATAACGTGCCTTAATAAATATAGATATTTTGAACTTTCATTGCTAAGTTAAAAGAACTTATTTGGACAAGTGAACAGAATGCATGATATTAAGTTATATATCTTTTGAACTTTCATTACTAAGTTGAATAAACATATACCATACAGTCATGTGAACTTACAAAGAGCAATCCAAAGATAAAGTGAACTAAAAATCATGAGTTGTAGCAAATTGTAATTACAATTTGACTCTACTCAAAATTGTAAGGCAGCAATTGAACTTGCGTTTTTAAGTTAAACCACATGTTTTTTTTATTACATTACATTACATTACATTACATTACATTACATGTCATTTAGCTGACGCTTTTATCCAAAGCGACTTACAATAGTGCATTCAATCATGAGTACAAACTCAGAAAAACAACAATCAATAATCAATAAAGTGCAGTTTCTTCGCTAGAGTTAAATTTCGAAAATTACAAAGTGCTATAAATAAGAGACATCAAGTGCTACTAGAGTGCTAGTACAGTGCTACCTTCCTTATTCAAGGTGTAGTCGAAAGAGATGCGTTTTTAGTTTTCGGCGGAAGATGTAGAGACTTTCTGCTGTCCTGATGTCAATGGGGAGCTCATTCCACCATTGAGGAGCCAGGACAGCAAACAGTCGTGACTTTGTTGAGTGTTTAGCTCGTAGTGACTGAGCTACAAGTCGTTTAGCAGAAGCCGAGCGGAGTGCCCGAGCTGGGGTGTACGGTGTTACCATGTCCTGTATATAGATAGGACCCGATCTGTTCGTGGCACGATACGTAAGTACCAATGTTTTGAAGCGGATGCGGGCGACCACCGGTAGCCAGTGGAGTGTGCGGAGGAGCGGGGTAGTGTGGGTGAATTTCGGGAGGTTGAAGACCAGTCGAGCAGCTGCATTCTGGATGAGCTGTAAAGGTCGAATGGCGTTAGCGGGTAGACCTGCCAGGAGGGAGTTACAGTAGTCAAGTCGCGAGATGATCAGAGCCTGGACCAGAACCTGTGTCGCCTTCTGGGTGAGAAGGGGACGTATCCTCCTGATGTTGTACAGCATGTACCTACAGGAACGCGTTGTTGCGGTAATGTTGGCAGTCAGGGAGAGTTGACTGTCAAGTGTCACACCGAGGTTCCTGGCAGTCGGGGTCGGGGTCAACACTGAGTTGTTGAAGGTGATAGTCAGGTCGTGGGTGGGAGAGCCCTTTCCTGGAAGGAAAAGTAGTTCCGTCTTGTCAGGGTTGATTTTCAGGTGGTGCGCGGACATCCACTGAGAGATGTCAGTCAGACAGGCAGAGATTCGTGCCGCTACCTGTGTTTCTGACTGGGGAAACGAGAGGATCAGTTGGGTGTCATCAGCATAGCTGTGGTAGGAAAAGCCATTTTATTACAGTGTAAATACCTTTACAGATTTTAGCTCCTTGTCAGGTTATAAAAGTAATTGGACTAAATCAGCTCTTTTACCTTTAAAACAATATTTTCAATTGTGAAGATGGATGTTCTACCGAGAGTAAATCTTTTCGCATCTATGTTACCCTAATCTCCACCACCTAATTATTGGATTAAACTCCACTCCCTAATTTCCAAGTTCATATGGGGCGGGAAACAACCACGAGTTAAGATGTCCACACTACAAAGGCATAAATCTAAAGGTGGTCTTTCAGTTCCAAACTTTAAATATTATTTTTGGTCTTTTGTTTTGAGACCACTCAATTTGGTTGAATCCAGAGGCGGTATCTTGGAAGCCAATTGAAGAAAACCTTGCCGCACCACGCGGGTTAGAGGACCTTGTTTATGCCAATATTCCACTTAAACAAGCTAAACTCTCACTTGGCCCAATTATCGTTCGCACGGTCAACATGGCGTATGGCTGAAAAAGAGACCAAAACCAATCTCAAATGGCATCGCGATACCCCAATCTTTAATAACTGTCTATTACTTACCGGTGGTGCCCCATTTTCTTCATCAACATGGACAAGCAAAAGGATACACAAACTAGTAGATATCTTTAATGAAAATGGTGTGAGGTCATTTAATGATATACGTACTACCTATGACATACCTGGCTCATCCTTTGTTCTACATCTACAACTAAGATCATCACTTAAAGCAGTGGTTCTCAACTGGTCTGGCTCCGGGACCCACTATCATCCCTGAATGATAAGCCGCGACCCAAATCGAGGAACATTCTCAACTTCTCCAATGTATTTAATGAAAAGATGGTGCAGTTTGAACCTGAGATAGTACAGAATATGTATGCTAACACAAAAACAAGTTTAATAACCAAAACGAGCAGCTGGTGGCGATGATAGAGAGGGAACTATTCCCTTTTACACCCAATTAGCTGCATTTTAATTAAAAAACTAAAACTGCATCTTCAGGACACGAGGTATTACAACATCCATAACAATTCAGAATCTTCAGCTATTTTTAAACAGACTCAACAGCTTTCATGCACAAACAGTCCAACAACTAAGAAGTAGTTTCAAAAAGACTGAAATGACCTAGATTTAACTGAGAACACACACTCACCGAATCTATGACAAACACTTTACTGTGGAACACGTCACTGTGTTGAGGAGCAACTTTTCCACTAACTCAAAATAAATTAAACAAAAGTGGAATTCAAAAGGATTCATATATACAACATTAACTTCTCTTGTGATTACCTCATCAGTAAATACTGAAAAACATTGTGCTTTACAGAAAATTAAGCAGCACTCAATTCTCCTCCCAACCCCTGAGTTTTTTCCTGTCATACAGGCAGCGCCATCAGTTGTCAATGTTATATTCAGTAGGCTGTTTAATTGAATTATCCTAAAAACCCAGAGTCTCCCTCATATCAGGATGGTTTGACCCAACCTGGCACACGCTGCTGACAACATGGAGGGACAAGTGCAAAACCAGTTGAAACCAGAGCCGGAAAAATAATGACACTCAAGAGATTTTTTTTTTCTTCTTTTTTTTCTTTTTTCTTTTCAGGCAACTGAAAACGCGACCCACTGAAAACGGTCGCGACCCACCAGTTGAGAATCACTGACTTAAAGCATACGGGGTACCATGGAATGACCCTTTGGGATCACATCACCTGCATTATATTTTGAGTATGCAAGGCCAAACCAAGGGATTAGTATCCAAACTGTACTCATTATTCTCTGTATCTTCTTACACAACCTTACATATTGAACAGGTCTGGGCCAAAGACCTCGAACACATGACTGAGAATGTGCGGCTGGACTGGGATTATATTTGGAAAGGTATAACTGGAACCTCGAAAAATCAGCAGATTCACCTAAATTTTTTACACCGGACCTATTATACTCCGAGGAAACGTTTTTTAATGAAAATCACACCATCAATATGTACCCTTTGTACAGGAGGACTTGTGGGCTCTTTCATGCACATGTTTTGGTTTTGTAAAGATGTAAATCTTTTTGGGAAAATGGTATGTTTCTTTTTGACAACGATCCTGAACTATGTAGTTCCATGCACTCCTGCCGTGCTGCTTCTAAATGACTTTTCCGCATTGGAATTATCACGGCATCAAAAACGCATCTTACTAACCGGCCTAACAGCCACTAAAAAAATGCTAGCAATGCGTTGGAGTCCACCTCATACCCTAACGAAACCCCAGTGGTTAGCTAGTTATCTTGATGTGGTGAACATGGAACTCTCAATATCTTTAAGCAAAATTCAACAATGTATGTAAATGTATCATAATATAATATATTCCCTTGTATAATATTTGAAGATGTATGAGGGGGAGGAGGGTGTCGCTAATAGTAGGAGGGGGGTAATTAACAGTGTGTATATATATATATATATATATATATATATATATATATATATATATATATTTGCATATGTGTACATGTATATACAGTATGAGGGTGTATGTGTGTGTATGTGCATATATACACAAGTATGTATACACATGTATACCCTTATTTATTTATTTGTATTTATTATTGTTTGTATGATCATGTGCATGTGTATCTTTATGTACATGTATTGTGCAAATTTTTTCTTTATATGCATATCTAGAAAATCTATTAAAAGATTTGATAAAAAACAACAACATTTGAATAGAAACACGGGTAATGTTGGTATTAAGCAGTGCAAGGATTTTGTCTCTCATCTGAAAAGCTTCTTTGGTTCTTCCATAACGCTGATGACATCATCAGGGGTTACTTTCTGCAAAAAAGCTTCTCCAGAGCCTCAGAAGGCATCATGCGACTGTTTTTACAGGTTTGTCTAGTTCTGGAAAAAATAAAGCTGACATTTGAGTTCAGTGGAGTGTCCCTTTAATAGGATCTATAGCAGCTCTTATGTTTCTGCTTGGCTTTCCTGTACAACAGTAAGTCAAAGGTGGTTTGACAGCGACTCTGTCTTAACACTGACACCAGTTCAGTGTCAGCTGATGCCGGTCAGAGGCTGCCGCTCCAAACACTGATCAGATTTCTGCTGCACACTTTTATTTATGGCAAACTGTCAGCTGTGTTATTTTTGACAGGGGCAGTAAATGTCCGTCCCTCTTCTGTGTGTCTTTGATCCTGTGAGCTGCTGCCAGGAATACTATACAGCCCCTGTAACGCTGGGGAGAAGGTCAGGAGAGGAAGAGGACACAACACAGTGAACACTGAACACAATATGACCTCATTCATATTGTGTTGACTCCCCTACTGGGAGCCATGTTTACTCGTCACAGATCAGCTGCATTTTTGACATGAAGTAATTATACGTCATGTAATGTTAGTAAGCATCATGAAGAGGGCGCCATTCACCAATTGGAATTTGATTTGATGGTGGCCAGAGTTGAATCTGTAAAATATGGGGTGAATTAGAAAGGCACAGATTTGGGAGCAAATTTTTCACTTTCAATTTAATTCATAGGAAATGATAAACACAATATTCTTCCAATTTCATCATTTCCATTTCCAAGACTCTGGAAATGTAGGTAAAATGAATACAATTTAGAGCAAAACACAACAGCAATATTTTAGTTTGACCTTAAACAGATTTACATGAAAAGCTGAAATATGTTTCATTCAAGATGTATGAATGTACATATTTTTACATACTTTTACATATTTCTAGGTTTAATGTATCTAATGTTCAATACAAGTGTATTTTTCATCTGGCTGCAAGACAAATGGACCCTTGGGGGCCAAGTTGACGTTCACATTAACAAATTAACTCATATGTAAAGTTGTGTTGTGAAAATTAGACATTGTATGAGTTGTTTTGTATTTGAATGACTTTGACATGGTCCAGAAGGAGCGGTCTTCTCTAAATATGTTGAGGTGCAAAACACTCTACGTTACTTTCCTCAAGCAGTCTCACTGACTGAGTATTTGTGCAAATGCTTTTTGAATGTAATCTATTTTACATTTAGTTATTGTTTCCTGTGAATGACAAAGGTAGACTATGAAAACTAATGCATATGAGAGGCAATTACAGAACGTGTATTGGTGGTCATAAATAGTATCAATATAATTGATACTACCACACTGACAATGAACACCAGTGTATAGGCTATTTTATAACATTACGAAACATAATATAGTATGAAATATCACGAGGAAAACAACCCAAACTGAAAAATAATGCCCTAATAATTAGGCCTTTAATATATAACTATTAGCAATACTGATTATAAATAAAAAATAAATAACATGAATGCCACCATGTTTATGTAAATGACTTTTCCGCACTGGAATTATCACGGGATCAAAAACGCAACTGGCCTGACAGTCGCAAAAAAAATATGCTAGCAATAAGTTGGAGTCCACCTCATACCTTAACGAAACCCCAGTGGTTAGCTAGTTATCTTGACGTGGTGAACATGGAGCTCTCAATAGCTAGAATACACGGTGCTAAAGAAAACACTATTTTATCCCAGTCTACGGCTTTAAGCAAAATCCAACAATGTATGTAAATATATAACAATATAATATACAAGGGAATGCCCTTGTATAATATTTGTAGATGTGAGGGGGGGAGGGTGTCACTAATAGTGGGAGGGGGTGTAATTAACACTGTGTATGTGTCTGTATACGTGTGTGTGTGTGTGTGTGTGTGTGTGTGTGTGTGTGTGTGTGTGTGTGTGTGTGTGTGTGTGTGTGTGTGTGTGTGTGTGTGTGTGTACATGCGTGCGTGTACATGTATATATTCAATTCAGTTTATTTTATATGGGCCATTCTACCGAATTGGTTCAAAGTCAGGTTGGAAATGTTTTTAAAAAATTATGTTTTTTTTCCCAAAACTTTGTCCGTATATATATTGTACCATATCTAAAGTACACGTATCTTGTAAAAGAACCGTCAATTTTTATATTGTATTTTCAGAATGTGTTGGAATGTTTTTCCTCTGCCAAAAATTGTCACTACCGAAACATGGTAATAAACTATAGAAACAAAGTATTATTATTAACCTGTTAAGATTGTGTTTCCTTCCCTTCTCTCAAGAGTATTTTTTAAAATATTTCTTGAAGGTTTTCACAATTAAATCAATAAAAATGACATTTTTACCAAATTTCTAAGTTCAATTTATACAATTCATCAAAATCGAAATACAATATTTCTTTGTAAAATGCATAATACTGATCATATTGATTCCAGAGTTGATGATTGATCAAATTGAACATTAAACAAATCAGTATCATAACAATTTAGTTGATAACTCAATGTACTTTATTTTTTACAAAACAACATGTTGTAAAAACTGTCTTTTCACCAACACCCTGTGCTTTTGCTGTCTTTTCCTCCATGATATTCTGACATTTCTTTGCTCGCTGATACATTTCAACTTTCCTTCTTCCTTTCGTTTCTTATTTCTTTCCTTCCTTAAATATTCTTGGTGTTTCACTGGGTCGTCCCTCACTCTTTGTCTGTATTCTCTCAGTCTCTCTGCTCCACTTTTTCTATTTCCTTTTGGCATTTTGGTGTGTTATGGTTCTTTCTCCCCTGAACAATTTCAGATAGAAATCAGCATTATCTACATGTTTACCATTTAGTCCACACAACACATGTATTTCAAAATGATGGGATTGAACTACTCACCATTCAATTTTGTCACTACCGAAATGATCATGTCACTACCGAAACTTTACCATATGTTTCGGTAGTGACTGTTTCGGTAGTGACAATTATAGCTAATTTTGAGCATAACTAAAGAATGCTAGCAAGTGGATGGCTAGCATACACATCTTTGAAGAGGTGTACACACATACAAACATAATACTTTGCATAAAACCCCAAAAAGTTTTCTCAATTGGAAGAGAATATGTGTTCGGTAGTGACAATTCTTAAGGTTACATGCCGATTTTCAGACTTTGGAACACATTTATATCAAAAGTATGGGATTTAGCTACTAACCATTCAGGCATGAGGGATAGGGATGCAGTGTCACTGCCTGGTCAAAAATGCAGGGGTGTGGCTAAAAACCAGACTGAGCCAATGGACTAAAACTCTTGTGTTTCGGTAGTGACATGAAAACTGGGGACATGATTTTTTGGGTATAGTTTTTCAATTTAAAAATTAAACCCACAATAAATCTAAATCTTACAACTTCTGTTTAAACTTAATCATAAAGATCTTTGAAATTACACCATTGAACAAAATCTAAAAATTGTTTTAAGTTTTATTTCCAGAGATTGAAATTTAGATGTCAGGGTTGGGGGGACAGCTACTTCCCAATCGAAAGTACCCTATAAATGATGATTTTGTATATATTTAACTTATCACTTAAATAGACCATAACACATTATTAGTAAATATCTATGTCCGAATACTTAATTGTTTTGTTAAATAGTTTTTCTTGTTGGGGGACAGCACTTTGAACGGATTCGGTAGAATGGCCCATATAGCCCAACATCACAAATACAAGTTTACCTCGGAGGGCTTTACAATCTGTACACATAACATCCCTGTCCCGGGACCTCACATCGGATCAGGAAAAACTCCCCCCAAATAAAGATAGTAAAAACCCTTACGCAGGGAAAAAAGGGGAAGAAACCTTCAGGAGAGCAACAGAGGAGGATCACTCTCCCCGGATGAAAAAATGAAAAATGAAAATCGTTTTTTATTGTCATAGTACATACATACATACATGAAATTTGTCCTCTGCATTTAACCCATCCTTAATATCTTAAGGAGCAGTGGGCTGCCCTGAGCGGCGCCCGGGGAGCCAGTGCGCCGTTTTGAGTTTCGCCGGCTCCTCCCCCTGCTCTCCCCCTCCCTTCCTGCTTCACTCACAACCCGGAAACGAGAGTAAACAACACGTATTTTCTGCAGCTCTCCGTTGCGTGGCCGTTACGTGAAACAGTAAGTCATTTAAATTAATAACAATGACCTGAAATGTGCTGAGAATAAGTGCTGACATGTTGTTATTCACTTGAAAGCTGTAAAGTTAGTCGTGTTTCTTCAGTGTTGTTTAAGCTAAGTTTGAATCACGTGAACGTGCATACACGTGCACGTGCTGAGTAACGTTACTTCAAGGTTCATGTTTTAACAGTAGTAATGGTAGTAGTTTATAGTAGTAGTAGTAGTTTATAGTAGTAGTAGTTTATAATAGTAGTAGTTTAAAGTTGTAGTAGTAGTAGTAGTTTATAATAGTAGTAGTTTATAATAGTAGTAGTTTATAATAGTAGTAGTTTACAGTAGTAGTAGTAGTAGTAGTAGTAGTTTATATTAGTATTAGTTTATAATATTAGTAGTTTATAATAGTAGTAGTTTACAGTAGTAGTAGTTTACAGTCATGTACATTAACTGCTCCACATGTATGTGACAGAAAGAGTTACTAATGAGGTACTAGTTATTTAGCAGATTAAGGTTATCATACAACACATACTCAACTAATATACAGGACTCATACTTGTTAAAGAGTATTTACATTATTTACACCATGTCATATCATTTGTTTTACTGATGTACAAGATCTGTAAAAAATCAGAGAACACCAGAATATGATAGAGTTGTTTATTACATAATAATCATATGCCACATGTCTGTTTGGGATTCAGGAGGCGTTTCTTGATGAGACTCTTCACTCTTCAGAGATGTGGGACAGCAGGAGGATGACTCTGCATCTTCATGTGAAGAAACACCGTGCTGCAGGGACCAAGAGGCTCAACCTTCAGCTCCAGAAGAAAAACCTCCAGCTCCAGAAGAACAACCTCCACCTCCACACAAACCCCTCCTGCTCCTGCTGAAGCCAGGGTGGGTCTGTGTCCTATTTGTTCTGACAGGAAGATGTACACGCTGTCGTACACTTCCATCATACCAGTGGGGATGTGAGTCCTACAAGCCCAAATACAAGATGTGTATTTAATGACATTGTAATTCTAGTCTGTTTGCATCAGTGATGGAGATGAAGATGAAGAGGGTGATGCTGAGTATCTCTCCTTGCAGGCAGCATGTGCAGAGCTGTGAGTAAACATGTGTTGTCTTTTATTTCTTTGTTTCTAGCTGAAGATTCTGTCGACCGACATCACTGGACCGTGAGCTCTTCTCCCACATGAAGCATGACTTCATCATCCCGTCTCATGTTGACGTGTTCTGGTCATGTGTGTGTTCTGGAGTTCTACTTCTCGTGACTATGACTTGATCCCAGCCGTGATGAGGGTACGTATCAGTCTTTACCTTATGCTCCTTTTCCTTTAGGTAATAACAGATATACATGTGAAACTTTCTGCCTTCACTAACAGTAGTTTGTGTATTCAGAATCAGTCAGAATCAGAACCATTTATTTGCCAGGTGTGTTTTACACATATGAAGAATTCGTCTTGGAAGGTGGTGCGTACATTAGACCAACAACAACAATCAACACAGTGCAATAGAAACATATTACATTTACAATAGAATATCAAACATAAAATAAAGAGAAACAGATAGCAGTACTGTAAACAAGTGTACTGTAGGTGTGAGTGTTAAAGTGACGTGTATTTAAATGTAAAGTATTGTCAAAATATAAACAAAGTGTGTTTCTGTTGCACTCAGGGTTCACAAGTAGATGGTAAATGAATCATAATGTCTATTCATTGAAACAGTGTCATATTCACTGTGCTTATTAGTTATAAAACATTAATTGATTCTTTTTTGTGATCCTTCTCTCCCTGCAGCCTCTGCTTTGCCGTCTGTAAAGAGACCAGAGACCTGAGCCGGTTCCCCAGCAGCTCCTGTGTCTGATGCCAGAAGGAGCAGCTCATCCGTCACAGTGCCTGGTATTTATTATTTTACCTGTATTTGCATCCTCAAAATATCCATATGTAGTGTCCATCAAAACGGTTCATTCTTTAAAATATTCATAGTTGTAAGTGAGATACTGGTGCTCTGTGTTCAGGAGGCAGCATCCAGCGTTCAGCTCGCTGAGTGTCACAGACATCATGTTACATTGTTGCTTCATCTTACTGTCAATAACAACAACAACATGTTCAATGTTCTCTGTGGAGTCAGAGGCCCTCCTGGTTCCTCCTGAGACGTCTGCAGAGCCGGTCAACTGAACAAAGAGATCAAAGTCAGTTTTTTAATGTTCTTCATTTGGTTGTGTTCATTTTAAAAAGATGACATCAAGTCACACACAATCATACTAATTGTCTTTGTCTTTATTCTCGTCTAGCTGAGCCGTCATGTCCTCACAGCTTCCTGCTTCCACCACGTCAGCATGGACCGGTTCACAGCAGCAGAGGATCCTGATGAAGACAAAGCAACAACAGCATATATAAATTATTATATTTGTTTACATTTAGTGTTGTGTTTGTGTGACTGTGGACTCTGTGTTCAATATTTACTGTCATGTTGTGGTTAATAAATATATTTCATGGACTAATGTCTACAAGTCTTATTAATATGTGAACCATTAACAGTAAAGAAATATGTAATTGAAGTAATTGTAATTAACATGTTCATAAGTCAAGTGTGTGTGTATATGTGTATGTATATATATATATATATATATATATGTATATATGTGTGTGTGGGTGTGTGTATATATATATATATATATATATATATATAATATCTGTCTGCCACTACAATAGTGACAGTCAGTAAACTTATTACAGTACACTTTTATTAATTCATAATTAGTTCTTCATCATTGATGTGTGGCTTTGCCCAAAACGACTCAAGAATAGAACAAAACAGGAGAATATTTGAGTCTCAGATGCTGAAAACAGGGATTTTCATCCCCTCCGACAGGCTTTAATAATGCTACAATCTCATTGGCTGTCAGTGAACACCAGCTATACACGACTTGCCCCCGCCGGGGGACTGGGGATTGAACCGGCTACCTTGTGGTTGCGGGACGACCACTCATCCCCCTGAGCTACAGCTGATGGACAGAAGGAATAGATGTCATGTGGCCAGAATGAATAACGTAACGGAGTTACAGCACATTCAATGAATGACAGAAAGTATTCATATAATGGTAGTAGTAGGCATGGTCCACGATCTAGATAACCACGATCCATGTCAGCAGAAAGAGATAGAGAGGACGGGCATCAGCAGGGCCATGGCAGCAGGCAGGACTGGCTCCAGACACAGCAACGATCCATGGCAGCAGAAAGAACTGGTTCCAGACAGCCACAATCCATGGAAAGTTAGTAATGTGCATTGAAGAGACAATTTATTATTCGATAACCATGATCCATAAAGCAAAAGGAGGTAGAGAGGAGGGAGGGAGGGGGCATCAGCAGGGCCATGACAGCAGGCAGGACCGGTTCCAGGCAGCCATGAATCCATGGAAAAAGAAAGTAGAGTTAGTAATGTGCATTGAAGAGACAATAATTTATCCAGAAGGAGAGAAAGAAGAGGAGAAGAGGAGGAGTGAAAGAGGAAGAGAGGAAGAGAAGAGGTGCTCAGTGTATCCTAAGATGTGCCCCAGCAGTCTAGGCCTATAGCAGCATATCTAGGGGCTGGACCAGGGCAAACCTGAGCCAGCCCTAACTATAAGCCTGAAACAGCCCTAACTATAAGCGCTATCAAAGAGGAAAGTCTTAAGCCTACTCTTAAATGAGGTGACCGTTCCTGCCCCCCGGACTGAAAGTGGAAGCTGATTCCACAGAAGAGGAGCCCGATAACTGAAAGCTCTAGCCCCCAACCTACTTTTTAAGACTCTGGGAACCACAAGTAACCCTTCATTCAGTGAGCATAACGCTCTAGTGGGGTAATAGGGCACTATACGCTCCTTAAGATATGATGGTGCATCACCAGTTAAGGCTTTATAGGTGAGGAGAAGGATTTTAAATATGATTCTCGATCTTACAGGAAGCCAGTGGAGAGCAGCGAGTACAGGAGTAATGTAATCTCTCTTCCGCGTCCTCGTTAGTACACGAGCTGCAGCATTCTGGATCAACTGGAGAGACCCAAGGGACTTACCGGAGCAGCCTGCTAATAAGGAGTTACAGTAATCCAGTCTCGAAGTAACAAATGCGTGGATCAATGTTTCTGCATCACTTTGAGACAGGATGTGCCGGATTTTTGAGATGTTCCGTAGATGAAAAAAGGAAGTCCTTTAGATCTGTTTCACGTGGGAGCCAAAGGACAGGTCCTGGTAAAATATAACTCAGATTCCTTACAGTGGTGGTGGATGCCAGAGCAATGCCATCCAGAGAAACTATATCATCAGATAATTGATTTCTGGAGGTGTTCTGGGCCGAGTAAAATAACGTCAGTCTTGTCCGAGTTCAGCAGCAGGAAGTTGCAGGTCATCCAGGTTTTGATGTCTTTAAGACATGCTTGAAGTTTAGCGACCTGGTGGATTTCATCTGGCTTGATCGACAGATATAGTTGAGTATCATCGGCATAGCAGTGAAAGTTTAAGGAGTGTTTTCTGATAATATTGCCTAAAGGAAGCATATATAAGGTGAATAAAATTGGTCCAAGCACAGAACCTTGTGGAACTCCATGACAAACGGCGGTGGTCATCGAGGCCTCATCGTTTACAAATACAAACTGAGATCGATCTGATAAATACGACTTAAACCAGCTTAATGCTGAAACTTTAATACCAATCGACTGGTCTAGTCTCTGTAATAAGATGTCATGGTCAATGGTGTTGAATGTTGCACTAAGGTCTAACAAGACAAGTACAGAGACAAGTCCCCTATCTGAATCAACTAGAAGGTCATTAGTAATTGTCACCAGTGCTGTCTCTGTGCTATGATTCTTTCTAAATCCTGACTGAAACTTCTCAAATAAGCTATTGTTATGTAAAAAGTAACACAACTGATTTGCGACTACCTTCTCCAGTATCTTAGAGAGGAAGGGAAGATTAGAGATAGGTCTGTAGTTAGCCAACACCTCTGGATCGAGACTGGGCTTCTTAAGAAGAGGTTTAATTACAGCTACTTTAAAAGACTGTGGTACATGACCTATTAGTAAAGACCCATTGATCATATCTAGTAGAGAGGTGCTAATTAAAGGTAAAAACTTCCTTAAACAGCTTAGTCGGAACAGGGTCCAGGAGACAGGTAGAAGATTTAGAAGATTTAGAAGTAGAAACCATTGAAAACAGTTGGTCGAGGTTGATGGTCAAAAATCTATCCAGACACACAACAGGGCCCACAGCCTCCTCCATGGCCATCCCACCTGAGGATGGACCGGCAGTAGTCGAGGGCAGGAGATCACCGATCCTGTCTCTAATAGCCAGAATCTTACCATTGAAGAAATTCATGAAGTCATTACTACTAAGGTCTATAGAAATACACAGATCCACTGAGCTATGACTCTCAGCCAGCCTGGCCACAGTGCTAAAGAGAAACCTAGGGTTATTCTTGTTTTTCTCTATTAGTGATGAGTAGTAGGCTCCTCTGGCATTACGGAGGGCCTTCTTATATGTTCTCAGACTATCCCACCAAACCAATTGGGACTCCTCCAGACCGTTGGAACGCCATATGCCCTCAAGCTTCCGTGATGCTTGCTTCAATATGCGGGTCTGAGGGTTATACCATGGAGCGAGCCTCTTTTTTAGAGGGGCTATGAAGTCCAGTGTCACTCTCAATGAGCCAGTAGCACCATCGACGAACTGATCAATCTGGGAGGGAGTAAAGTTAGCACAGGAGTTAGACATCTGGTGTAAAAACGCTTGCCTAACTCTGTACAATCCGGTAGTATAAACTCAAAAGTTATAAGGCAATGGTCTGATAAAAGAGGGTTCTGTGGAAACACTACTAAATGCTCCACGTAAATGCCATATGTAAGAACAAGGTCGAGGGTGTGGTTAAAGCAGTGAGTCGGTTCCTGTACTCTCTGACAGAAGCCAATCGAATCCTTCAACGAGTTAAATGCAACACTAAGGCTATCATTGCCGACATCCACATGAATATTAGTGCTGTCATATTAGCGCGTTATTAACGGCGTTAACGCAAACCAATTTTAACGCCGTCAATTTTATTAACGGCATTAACGCATTTTAATTTTTCAATGTTTTTCTCGCGAGCACCACGCCGGATGTAGCTCAACCGGAAGCAAAACAATAGGCACGCCGTTTGGGCTTGGAAGCTAGGCTAACGTTACGGTTTGAAATGAATGAATGGTGAGCGCGATACGGCAAAATGAATGATAAGACGCTAATGAACAAAAGAAGAAACACACACCACAACGAAGAACAAACTTATTGCAGCCATAGCTAAATGGGTGGCTACTGCGTGTAGGCCTGTCAACGTTGTGGAGGACGAGGGTCTAGCTGATATAATACGCATCGCATCCAACGACAGGACCTACGAATTGCCTTCGAGACCCACCATTACAAGCCACGTTCAGAAGTTGCACGAAACTGAGAAGGCTAAGGTACAGCAGGCATTGGAGAAGACAAAAGCAGTCGCGCTCACTGGTGATTACTGGACGTCCCTCAGTAATCACAACTACCTCGGGGTCACAGCCCATTTCTTTGACTGCTATGTTCACAGCTCTCTCTCTCTCTCTCGTTTACCTGAAATGTGCACTTTATAATTTTATTTTGTAAACCCTTTTTTATTTTGTAAACCCTTGTTTACCTGAAATGTGCACTTTATAATTTTATTTTGTAAACCCTTTTTTTATTTTGTAAACCCTTGTTTACCTGAAATGTGCACTTTATAATTTTATTTTGTATCGCCCTGTTTGGCAGTTTTTCAATAAAATAAAACATTTGCATAAAGCAAGCCAATCCACCTTTTCATGTTGATAAAAGCATTAAAATGCAAAAAAAAAAAAAGTGATTAATTGCGATTAATCGAGAGTTAAACGATTAAAATATTTAGTCGAGATTAATCGCATTTATGTCATAGTTACTATGACATAAATGCGATTAATCGCGATTAAATATTTTAATCGTTTGACAGCACTAATGAATATTAAAATCTCCTACAATAATAACCTTATCAGTCTTAAGGACCAAACTTGACAAAAACTCAGAAATAAATTCTGAATACGTACCTGGTTCCCGGTACACCACAACAAACAGAATCGGCTGTACAGTTTTCCAGGTTGGATGTGAAAGACTAAGAACAAGGCTTTCAAATGAGTTGTAGTTCAATCCAGGTTTAGGACCCATTAACAGACCCGAGTCAAAGATGGCAGCTACTCCACCTCCTCGGCCGGTGCCTTGAGGAATGTGAGTATTAATATGACTTGGAGTAGATTAATTTAGGCTGACATATTCCTCACGTCTCAGCCAGGTTTCAGTAAGACAGAACACATCAATATGATTGTCAGATATTAATTCATTTACTAATACAGCTTTAGAAGACAAAGATCTAATATTTAGGAGTCCACATTTAATTCTCCTATCGTGTTGCACTATTGCAATAGTGGTGTTAACCTTTATGAGGTTATTTTCTATAACTCCTCTTCTGGTTACTTTTGATTTAATTAATTTCAGTGGCCGTGGGACAGCCACAGTCTCTATAGAGTTAAAGGTGGGCAGCTGCCCTAAAGAAAATGCAGGGAATGCAGAGAAGGGTGTAAGACTACAACTCCTGGTCTGTCATGCATGAAGTCGACCAATAAACTTGGTCATATTTGCAGAAAGGAGATCCGCTCCATCCGAAGTGGGATGAATGCCATCACCCCTAATCAGACCTGGGTTTCCCCGGAAAGACCGCCCGTTATCTACGAACCAACGGTGGAAAGTTGACATGCGGCTATACATCTGTCACCGTGTTTGGGAGCGGGCCAGAGAAAACTACGGAGTCCTTTGTTTTGGCGTAAGCACATACCGACTCCACGTTGTGTGTACACACACACACCCCTAACAATACATAGGGGGGTGTGTGTGTGTGTGTATATATATAGTTATTTTTTTCTTTTATTTGTATGACTATGTGCATTTGTATCTTTATATACATGTATTGTGCACACCTTTTCTATATATGCCTATCTAGAAAATCAATAAAAATGTGATCAAAAAAAAGTTAAGTGTATCTACTACAGTGTAGTACTGTTACAAGTATCAGAAGTACTCTAGTGCATTCAGAATAATATCTTTTATTCATAAAAAGGATTAGCTGACAAAGAAATGGTATGCTGACTAATTCAAAAGTCTCTTCATAGTCCACAGTAAATATACTTGATGTCCTCATATTTCTGGACAGGTTTAGTAGTCACGTTGTTTATTTGTATCATCCGACTGGTCAGATACAAACTGTCCACATACTTTTGGTCGTTTACTGTAAAACTAACGTGTTGATTGGTAGAAAAAAAACTTCTATTGGAAAAGTGTCATTTTAACTTTGAAAAAAGCTGAAATGAGGCCGAACGTTGTGAGTGCAGAGATGATGCAGGCAGCGACGTCATCTTCATTAACGTTCTCACAGTTCATCATGTACATCCGTCTGTTTCATTCATAGTTAAACAGAAGTGAGGTTCATCTGTCCTCCCCTCTTCAGACCGCCTCCCCGTTGCTCCTCGGACCCCCTCCTTCCACACGCCGGCGTCTCGCCCGCTTCGAGGCAGGTGAGGAGCAAACACCACCTCCAGCCTGCGAAGGGCGCTGCTTTGGTCGCCGTGGGTAACCGTCCCCTGGAGACGCCGCATCATGAGCCGGACCATCACCTGATTGGCCCAGGCCAACCCCAGAGCCGGGGACACGCCAGAGGTCACGCCAGAGGACGCTGGGCTGAGAGGGACAAGGAAATAAATACATTTTCAGATTTCTTTGTTTGTCTTGACCAGTGACCACAAACAGAAAACCTGAAGAAGAATCTAACTCCCTCCAGCTTTGTCTTCTGAAAACAGGAAATAGTTTTTACCCCAAACTGTCGCCTGAGCTGCTGAACACATCCGTCACCTGAAAGAGACAAAGATTCAGAGTACAGAAAACGCAACAAATCTCTTTTCTAGGTTTCAGTCTTTTTTATGTTGGACTTCGTTAAAGAGCCGGTCTGGTCAGACAGGTGTGTGTTACCCGATTGATGCACAGACAGGTGTGTGTTACCTGATTGATGCACAGGACAGGTGTGGTGAACTCCAGACTCAGGTGATGCAGTGTGGAGGACAAAGTGAGGAGCCCTTTAGTCCTCTCCAGCCAATCAGCAGCCAGGAACTCAGACCTGAACAGAGCCGCCACTGAGTCCACCACCAGGAGCCGAACCAGACCTCTCGCCAGCAGCAGGGGCACGCGGCGAGACAGACACACCTGCAACGAGTCCTGGTGGCAAACAAAGCACCCGTCAGTCCCTCGACAGGAAGTCAGAGGTAAGAGGTCAGACTCACCAGGTCGGCAGCGTGCTCGATGTAGATGTGGTCGCTGAACTGGAGGCTGCCGATCAGCGACGGAGGGACGTCAGAGCGCAGGCGGGGCTGATGCCGGATCAGCTGCTGCAGCCGTCTGATGGGAAACGAGTTCTCAGTGCAGATGTACACCGCTCCTGCAGAGAGACGCCACGTTAGAGCTCACATTTACAGGCCGCCAGTGAACGCAGCACCGTCTGCAAAGGCCGCCAGGCTCCGTGGTCTTGTGAGTGGTCTTATCGGTTCACATTTCAGCTCATTCGTCTTCCTCTGATGATGTGTTCACTGACCTGAATCCAGCCCTCTGTACTGTGTGGGGTACTGGACAGACAGACAGAGCTGCAGAGCCAGCTGGGTCTTCCCTGCTCCACTCTCGCCGGCCAGCTCTGTGACCCCCACGGGGAGACCCCCCCTCAGCAGCTCGTCCAGGACAGGACATCCAACACTGAGTCTAAGGCCGGTCTCGATCCTGCGATGGAGCAGAAGGGCTGCAAACACAGAAGCACGTGGGTGAATGCATGTTGTGACATCGGCCTGTGACGACCAATCAGAAGGCCCAGTTCTGGTCTGACCTGGGACTGGAGGACGGCGTCTACAGCTGGTGGCGGCGGCGGTGAGCAGCTGCTGGACGTCTGAGCCAGACAGACCAGTGAGTCTCTGCAGGTCTGGACCGGAAACACACAACACCTCCCTGAAGGACTTCAGATGGGCTGGAGGGGAAACAAGGAGCACTGGTGACAACGAGAATAAGCCAACACGACAACAAGCCAACCCAACGACGACAATAACCCAACAACAACCCAACACCACGACGACAATGACCCAACAACAACAAGCCAACACAACAATAATAACCCAATACGACCACAATAACCCAACACTTGTCAGACAATATCTCACAACAATAACCCAACAACCCCGATATACACACACGTGTGTCTATGAACACATGAATATGTCAGTGAGCTGTGTCTGGATGAAGGCGGTGTAGCGGCTCCTCCACCTCTCCTGACGGCTACAATGATTCTCGGGTGGAGCTCCAGCTGGTCCCGGTCCATCAGGTCCTTGTCCCCGCTGAGGACATGCTGTGTGTGGCTCAGTCACAAACGCGTCAAAGTTGTATTTAAACTAGCAAAGTCTCTTTTCACATACGCGAAATACCCGCTCACACGTCATCACGCCGCGCCGGTTGGGACAGTTCATTCAGGTCCGCGGGGGTGCGGTCAGATTTAAATAGTCAATATTAATGTGTTCTACAGTAACTAAATATATTTAGTATTTTCTATCTTTATAACTCTAAAACTGAACATTTCATTAATTATCCATTAATTATTCCATAATAGATCTACAAACTCCCCCACGCGAGATTTCTACTTACTCTGACGTCATTTCACTGCGTCACAGGAAGAAAACAAACACCCGAAACACTGATCCGATCCTCTGATCAATAATCAGTATTTAAGAGATTAACTGTAGAGATTACGGGTTAAATACCTGTAGTTTAAATACCTGTAGTTCAGCCGGACGACGACATGGATTCTACCGGGAATATAACGGACCCATCGAGTTTTTGACCGACAAACTGGTTCTACTGGACTGTTTCAGTTTACTGAGTTCTACTGTTGGTGAGTTCATCAGTTCAGTAATATTACGAATTATATTTTATTTATTTATATTATTGAATGCTTCTGCTAATATCAGAGTTATAACGTTTATTTTTAGGACCAATGACTTCCTGGATTAAAGGATGTGATGCACCTGAGGGTTCAGTGAGGAACTACTATCATTATATTAATACATCCCTTATTTAATTATTATAGATTAAAATATACTATGACATCACCAACTACAACTAGTGTTAACGTAACTGTAGACCGGGCCTCTGGACCAGAAGACCGGGCCGCTACTTTAGCGTGAACGGTTTGATCATCAAAAACATTATCACCTCTCTGACCTACAGGCTGTGCTGACCTCTGTACTTCACCATGAGCTCCAGGGTGTGCAGGACCTGTGGGGGGTCCGACATAGACGTGGATCAGGCCCGGGGCAGCGCGGTGTGTACCAGCTGTGGTTCGGTTCTGGAGGATAACATCATCGTTTCGGAGGTTCAGTTTGTGGAGGGAAGCGGAGGAGTTTCCTCTGCTGTGGGACAGTTTGTGTCTGCTGACGGTGAGAAACACTTACACCAGTAGAACATCACATGACCAATAGTGTCAAGGAATACAGCAAGTTCAGCTTTTAGAATGAGACAAAATAAACACCAACACAAAATGTTGTCTCCTTATACACTGGAGCAATGTGAAAATTAAAATTAAGCCTGAAAAAAATAAAGACTGCAGCAAAGGGCTGAAGATAAACGTACTCATAATATTGTGATTCATTTATGGAAAAGAACGCTGTACATTTAGCTAATCTAACACATAACCGCATGGCAGGCTCTAAACTTGTGTGTACCATAAAGTATGACTACACTTAAAGATGTAGTTCACCTGATCAGCAGCAGAGCATCAAAAATCAAACCGCTGAATGAACAAACTGCTTTATTGAGTCAGAATCTGCAGACGGGGTTTGATCCAACAGTCGTTTCTTTCTTCATCCGCTGATCGGTTTATACTGACAAACCAATTCAAACTGTTAAATATTATTGATCATATCATGATCATTTTCTGTGAGGAATCTGTGCCACCGGAATTATAGAACATTTACCATCTGATCAATTTACGGACAGCTGTTACAACTGGATTCATTTAGTTTTGTAACGCTTCATTCAGTCAAAGCTAAATGTACTTCACTTATGAGACGGAATAAGAAAGAAAAAAAAAATTGGTTTAACTTTGAGAAATGTAAAGCAAAGTAACTTGAATACACAGTTAAGTTTCTTGCTCTTCGGTTTCATTATTTATCATCTGATGATTCATTAAATTAAAGAAGCAGTGTGACCCTCATACCATATTCTGGTCAGATGTTTCGAGTACCTCTTGTGATGCCTTGCTGAACACCAGTGCTATGCTGACCACCACAGTCAGACCTGGACCATAAAGACCAGCTCCCCCTTCAGTGGGATTCAGGTCCTTGTTACTGTTGGGTTTATGTTCTGCAATGTGGACAAGAGTTTTTTTTTTTGGGATGTTGCTGAGGTAGGACTTCCTGCTGGTTGCTTCCCTGGTGGGGTTCATCATGGGTTTGAAGTGTTCCTCGCAGACTGGGAACAAGTCTGCCCCTGATGGTGTAAAGTAAAACAGAAAAAAACATTTAGTCCCGACACCACGATCAGGATCTTTATATTAGACTCTGCATTTCCTTTTATACCTCTTGGTTAAGAAACATTTCTAAGGAGATTCATGGTATCCACCGTTTCCAGTCTCTGCCACTGATTGGACCAGTTTCTGTTGGTGGTCTTGCTGGTTTGGGGACAGATCTGAGAGGTGGATCACTGCAGATTGAGTGGATTTGCCTGTGACACCATGAACACCTTGTTCCGGCTTCAGTGTTGAGAAACCCATTTTCTCCAGCACATGTTCCTCTCTTATGTTTAAACCTCCGTGTTCAGGAAGCTGTTGGGACATCCAGTGGTTCCCATCAGCTGTCAGACCAGTGGCATACTGGGAGGGATTAGAGAGTTGTGAGTTTGCTTGTTGGACAACTGGTTTCTGGTGGAACGGCTGTGCAGAAGAATCAAATTTGCACAGAGGTTCGACTCCAAGTGTCTTCACTTTGGACTGAACCGTCTCAATATCCCTTCTTTCAATGGTACCTGGTCTTTGCAAGTTTTGGGTTACTTGGCTGGTTGCAGTAGATGTGGGTTCAGTGCTGACAGACTCCTGTGAGTCTCCAGACAAGGCGGCTGCAGTATTTTTGAATGCGGTGCCTTTAGCATTAGCGCGGACGTATTTCTTGTCTCTGCCGGACAGAAGTGGTTTTCTGCTGCTAATGTGGTCTGGACTGGATTGAGATGGTGGTTGAAGGACTGGGGAAAGCAGAGAGGCTTGAGAAGGATAATTTTTACTTTTATGCTGGGATCCAGGCATCTCTTGCACGTTGGCCATTTCAACACCTAAAGACCTGTAAAGGCTAATATCCAGACTGGTCTCAATTTGCTGGATCCGTTCTTGAATACCAGGAGAAAGATCAATTTTAAGACTCTGCAGGTCTTCATTTGGCTTAATGATACCATTTTGGCCAAGAGCAGGCTGTTTCCATGTTCCCGTCAGTGTTGGAGTCTGACTGGAGCTTCCCCAGTTACTTTCAAACTGTTTCACAACAGTAAAATCAGGAATCCTGCTGGATGATCTCAAGCCCAAAGCTGGGTTTTTATCAGTTAGTCCTGAATTTTCATGTTGGTCCGGTGTCTGGGACATGAGATGACCTGGAGGAGATGAAACCTGCAGTGGGACATTCTTGATACCAGTGGTTTGACTCTCAGGAGAAGGGGAACGATTAAGGTCTTGAAAGATGTTGAAGTTTTGTGAAGAGGGGAGCAGCTTGTGTCCTCTGGGTACTGGGATGAAGTGGCTGGGTCCAGTTTTGGGCCATGGACTGACACTTGGGTAGACCTGGTGAGACTGTATGTTGACAGTGTTTCCAGTTTCCAAACAGTCTTTGGCAGGGAGTTTATTTAATGAATCTGCTGAAAGAAATTTTAAGATTCTGTAATTATAGCCAAACTGGATTTGGATCACTGATTTAACCGACTAACCTTTAAGGCTCTCGAAGACTTTTACGGAACCAAATCCAGGAGTTTCGGAACTGAAGCTCCTGTCCACAGACAGTCTGTTGACTCCACTCAGTGGATAGAAGCACCTCACTGTCAACCTGTTCAAGAATCAGGATCAAGACTTTACTTTTGAGTGTTTGTTAAAGTTACATTTTTTTTTTATATAATCCTCCAACAGAGACCAAGTTCCGAAGGGTTCCGATGAGTTTCTTACTTGAACTGAGATTCTCTAGAGATGAAGTTTGGTCCATCTGCAACTAGCCGTCTGTCATAGAGGATCTCGTTCTCATAAACGACGTACGACTCCCCGACCTGTTTCAAACATCCTCAGTTAACAATCTTTACAACACCTTTGAATTTACACATATGATCTTACTCCAGCTACACTGCATAACCATAGAAGCTGTTGCACACCCATGGACTCAGTTTCAGTGCCAATTATTTGGTGCGGTGCTTCCGGTGATCTCTCCTACAAAGAGCTTTTTTGTAGAGTATTTTAAAATTGTACCATGGCTCTGGTCCCACAGGAGTCTATCTTGAATTCAAACAGAACTCTGGATCCGTCAGTCTGTTTGGGTCCACATGTGGGGTCCAGCAGAGTGATTCTGTCAGGCTGCACCGTCGGCCAGGTGGAGGTTGGAGTCGTCACCACCGTCATTGTCCCGTCTGCTGAACAGACTGAGAGCACAGAGCGGCTGTGTTAGTGTTGTATATGACTATTGTGTGTGGGTGGGGTCAAGTGAAAGCGTATTGTTATGCAGTTTCTGTTCTCAGCGAGCGCTGCCGCGAGACCCCCGCCTCCCAAGGAGCCTCGTGCTGCAGTCTCCGCCTCCAGATTGAAAATTAATCGGGCAAAGCCGCCGCGGATCTGACCTGCGGTCTGATCCACTATGGCAGAGCACTTTAAGTCAGTATCACTTCTGGATTTTTAACAGATCAGATCCTCTCACTGATACCTGTCCACATCTCCACCTCATTCAACCAGACTTCATGCACTTGTTCAAGCCAACACAGACTGGACTTTTCTCACTGAGTAAGAACAACTGAAATGGAAATCATCAAAAGCACTTATTGCTTTTATTTAAAGTTAATAAATTGCTGGTCTTTAACATACATATTTAAGGTAAGGTTTAAATTTTTTTTTTTTTTTTTAACTTATTTTCATAGCCTTATTGTAACATGTATTCTTACCAGTAGCAGCTTAAAACCATATAATTTACAGTTTTTTAATAAAGTAATAACATTAATATTGAGTTAATTGAATTAAGTTCAGACTATTGGTTCGGCCCTCCACAACTGTCCAAATTTCTCATGTGGCCCCTTGGGAAAATGAATTGCTCACCCCTGATCTAAACTGAACTTGAAGAGTGCAGGTTACCCATCATGTCCTTTGTTTTGAAGAGACACCGTTTTGAGGTGGATGTCTGTACCGCCAGAGTTTTGATGTCTCTCAGAAGAAGCTTTAATGTTCCATAAAAGTTCGACAGGTTGATGTCCTGGGCAAAACAAAGATGACAGAAATTAGATGGGTTTCAGTCGACTGAAGGGAGATTGTGATGTTTACCCTTTTCTGAAATTGGACACAAAAGGTGAAAAACTATTAGAAGTTCCATCTGGGCTCAAACAGTCTGCTGATACCTAGTTGTCAAAGGCAAGAAGCAGAAAACTAATTCAGGACTCTAGTTTTGTTGCAGTAGCCAATAGTGCATGTTGAACTTTCAGTTTCTTTAACTCGGGGGGATATGTTGAGATTTGGAGCATAGTTACAAATTCAGGTTGAGTTTTTCATACATTTCCAACCCTAAACATCGTGGACTCTTACTTCATACGTGTATCCGAGGGAAAACACAGGGACTTCCAGGGTGGTCTTTTGAGTGTCGCTGTGGAGACGGTACCCTCTTTGTGCTGCCAGCTGGGATGTCAGAGGCTCGTGGTCGACACCCACCTCCCAAAGGCGCTCGGCTCGAGGAGGTCTGACCACACTAAAGGTGATTCCTCCATCTGAACACTGAGCTGTAATCTCTGGAAGGACTTTAAAGAAGAGTCCTGATGGGTTGACACGTTCCAGCCTGGAGACCAGTGAAAGATTAGAGAGCGTCGAAGATTAGGAACAGATGTACTTACATGCATTTATTACTCGTGCTATGATGACTGTATGGTGGTAGTAGGAGTCTCTCTGGGGCATGATGGTTAAAGTGAAGTTTATGTCTATGGAGTACTGCACCACACCTTGACCCAGGTACTGTTGGAACAAAACAGCTGTCTCAGACAGGCGGCAACAAAACAGGCTTAAAAGAACCACAATATTACATTTTTGTGAGATGGGCCTGGGCCCCGTTCGTGGTTCAACTAAGTCGATCAAATGTCCCATTATCATCATCAGGAGTGCAGGGCGCTCCTGAAGACCTTCTTTGACTCTGGTGGCATCAGCCATCTTCTATGTAGTGATCTTCTGGAGCAGCAGCATCACGGCAGCTGACAGGAGACTGGACAAGCTGGTAAATAAGGCCGGCAGCGTGCTGGGGTGTCCTCTGGATACTGTGGCGGTGGTGGGAGACAGGAGGATGATGGCTAAGCTATCGTCCCTGATGAACAGGGACGATTTATAAACACCTGTTTACTTATATTTATTACTTGTATTTTACTATGTCTCTTGCGGCTGTAATTTCCACACTGCGGGACTAATAAAGGATTATCTTATTTTATCTAACCAGTCAACATAGGGACAATTCCAGTTCAAGCTCAGGCCAAGAAGCAAGCTACACGCAGGCTAACAAACACAATCAAACTAGTCCCAAAATGAGGCACTTGAGGGCCAGAAACCCTGCCAAGACTCCAGACAGAGCAAGTTCCCCCTCAGCCAAGCTAAACTCAAGGCCAAATCCACCAAGAAAAACAAACTGGTAAGCTCCTGGTCAAAGCCCTCACCATCCAGTGGGTGACTGTGTTCTCGAAGGGCAAGCGGAGCTCGTAGGCTCGGCTGCCATTGCTGTGAGCAACAGGACTGATGCTGTAGCCCTGCTCAGCGCTCTCTGACATAAGCTTTCCATTAATTAGGACTTCCTCCAATATGACATCAGCAGGAATGTTTCCCAGGTAGACGCTGAAAACCTGATGGTCACTTACAGTCTCTGCAGGAAGAAACAGAAGTCAGGGGAGAAGATAGCCAGAGAAAAGACTTTGATCAAGAGATATCCGTTAACAATGGCACCAAAGTAATTCCTTTAACAGTTTCCTCAGTCTGACCAACTGTCTACAACGCAAAGATATAAAAATAAAAAAAACACACAACCTCGTTCTTAAGCGGCAGACTGGGGCTTCCTCTGGTCTGAGAACTGGGAGACTTACGGTCATGGTCAAAGGGTGACCGGCAGAGCAGCGGTGTGTCGAGCACTCTGAGCATTCGGTGTTTCGTGTCAATTGTGCTGCCATCTTCATAGAGCAGAGAGAAGACATGTTCGTACAGCAGGAAGATCACATACGTCTCCTTGTACACATTGTTCACCACCAAGCTCTGTAGATGAGAAGAAACTGACCATCAGAAGGAGAATCTGCTGACGTCATCTGCTTGTGTAGTGAAACTGCTCAGAACAAAACATGCTGGATTGGATCGACCTTCCTGTAGCCGCCCTCTGCCCCAAAAGGAACCCTGATTTGGACCACATATCCTTGTTGGACCAGACTGATTCCTCTGGCGGTGGCAGTGGGTTTGTCGAGCAGAACCCCCTCCACCCCCAGACTAAGGCTCCGGCTTTCAAAACCTGCTCCCTCCACGACCAGAGAGGTCACCACCAGGGGGATGTCCCACAGCAGCAGAGCGCCGTCGAAAGAACCCGAATCTGAGGTAGGGTCAACAGAATCACATCAACACCGGTTACCTATCAGCCGGAAACCAGCTTCCAGTTCAGGTGGGATTGTATGGGAGAACCTACTGACTGTGCAGGCCATCGTCACGTCGATGATCACCACCATCAGCTTCTGCTTTGTAAACAGAGAAGCCCGGATCACCTCCACGGGGACGCCGTCCACCTGACGATAATCATGAAGATTTCATTTAAAATAATGAAATCTGTTTTACCACTTTGCACTCAAGTTTTATATTCTCAAAAACTTTTAGTTAATTCCAGAAAGTCAACAGTTTTGATGTTAATCTTATTGATTGTTTGGTAATGCACAGAATATGCAGGCTTTAGTGTCATCGACTGACAATGTGGCTCCTCAGGTGTAGTACTCTTAACCGTTCAGAAATACACTGAAATATTTGACCATTTAACACATTCCACAATTAATCTCCATGGAAACAAGTTAGGGCTCTGGACCTTAGCATGTCTGCCTACATCAGGGGTGTCAAACATACGGCCCGCGGGCCAGAGCCGGCCCACCAGGGGGTCCAGTCCGGCCCACGGGATAATTGTTAAAATTGCAGAAGAAAAAAACTAGCCAAACCACTGATCCTCTGATTGTAAGACAGGCACGCTAACCATTGAGCCAGTCACAATTGATTAGAGCACTGACATCACTAAAGATATTGCCCAACTGCGAGGCAATCTGCCGAGGACAGCCCTGGCAGATAAACAGTGGGCTGAATTTTGGGTCTTTATGTTTCTAGTTTATTGTAGAAAGACCTTAAAATAGGGTTCATCATCCAAAAAGCTTCACCAATGATTTAAACAGAGAAATATTGTCATTATGTATGAGTTATTATGCTATGATTTTACTGGTCCGGCCCACTTGAGATCAAAATGGGCAGTATGCCACATACTGCCCATTTTGATCAAGTGGGCCAGACCCTTAACTAAAATGAGTTTGACACCCCTGGCCTATATAGTTACCCACCATTGTAATCTCAGCATGTGGCCGTTTGTACCGAGAGCGCAGCACCGCCCTCTGGGCCGTGGAGGTCAGGCTGTAGCCCCACCTTTGGGCTTCACTGACAGACATGAAGGAAACCCGTCCATCACTCTGCAGGAACATCAGCTGCCAGGAAGGATTGGCCATCCTCTGCACCTGAACACCACAAACCAAATGTCAAAACTTAAAAAATAAATAAAAATAAAAAAAGTACTAAGGATAACTTTTTTGATAGTTGCATTTACCACTAAAAAGATTTTAGAAGGGATTTAAAAAGATGCAACAGATCCGACTAGGTTAACGATATTACCAGCTAACCAAGTGGTTGAAACATTTAGGATCTCCCTGCCTGTGCTAGGAAGTGAGTTAATCATACCCTGCGACAGATAAATACATAGTATCCATAAACCTCAGCTGAAGAAAGAGTCACTGTGCCAACCTGGGTCCTGGTTTTCAAACATTCAAAAATCACCTGATGCAAGTGCATTCCTTAATATTGGATGATAGGCGACCATGTTTGGATGGAAGAGGAACCATTCAGGAAGAGGGGCCAAATAAGGACTTATTCCACTGTGGAAACTGTCACATGGGACTTTAATGTCCCCGAGGTGCTTGCTGGTGTGACTTACCTGAGAGAAGGCGGCCTGCCACATCTGTCCACCGTCCCCCCGCTGACCTCCACATGAAGACTCTCTGTTCACGTTTACCTGGATGACATTAACCCAGCCTTAAAACCAGTCTTACAGAGGTGTGGCAATTTCTCAAGTTTGGTATCATTCCAGCTCGGTGTAAGTCTACTGGGGCTTATCCAAAGCGAGACTCTCGCTGTGGATAAGCAAGGCGTTAACTGACTGCTGAGTCAGTTAACGCCTTACTCTCCCTTCTAATCTTAGCTGCTCTTCGTCCCGTGGTGTTGCTAAGCCTGTCAGGGGATGCAGTGACTTGAACCAAGTAGGGGAGCTATGAGAGGGGAAGGGTAATGCAGCGTTTTACGTCAGACGTGTACCACTAAATAAGATCTGCTTAATGAAAGTAGTAATGTCCAGTAATACAGAAAATTCAGGATCGAACATTGCACATTTTTTACAAGTGAATCATAATCAATTGTGAGGCCAGTGAAGACTTCGACTTAATTTAGACTCCTCTATTTCAAGGCTTCATGTAATTAGAAACTCCCAGTAGTAGTTCTGACCTCCATGTAGTCCTCCTCACAAGTGATCTCTCTGTGAGTCCAGATCAGACCAGCACAGACTGCAGAAACAGGCCAGCTGATCCACATTCCAGCAGAATCCTTCACTTTCACATTAAAGCTGAAGGTGAACACCTCGTCATTCTGGAAAATAGAATCGGCACTCAGTCCGGACTCCTGTAGTCCAGAAATAATACAGTGGAGCTACCTGGCTGCGACTGGGTTTTGAGGAGGTGGAGCTACCTGGCTGTGGGTGAAGCAAGAGTAGTATGAAGCTCTGAAGGTGGTGAAGCCATCCATCTTGAAGGTGCTGATGGTGTAACCACAGCTCGGGGCAACATCCTCACTGATTGAGTGCACGCCGTTTCCATCTACATCAGAATGGACGCAGTGACCGCTGTGGTCAGTTCAGGACTAACATTACAGGACAGAGATGGACAGGTAGACCGTTGGACAGGCGGTATTGAGTACTACAGAAGGGTCAACATGGAGCACTGACCTACAGCCTCGAAGCGAGGGTTCTGTGCCGAGGTCACGTGGATCCACAGGTAACGGTCCCGACACTCTGACTGAACAACACCATCCACAGAACCTGACCAGACAGAAAATATAAGCTGCGTCTACTACAATGTATTAGCCTTAAAAACATGGACTATCAGAAAGTCACCAATATTCTGCAGAAGTAAATTACAGTTTGTGGCTCTTTAAAAAATAAAAATAGCCTTCTCATTTAAAACCAGCCAATCAACACTTCAACCACCACCAAAGACCCTGTGCACCCACCAGTGAAGACTAAATGAACCAGTAAAACCAGTTTACCTTCCAGTAGACCTTCAGCTGTAGTTTTTTCTGTGAACTTGCTGCAGATAATGATACATCTGAAAATAAATAGTGGAGGTGCAGTTTTTGTTTTACCTGTCCATGTAGGATTAGTTGTGTTACCTAGTGAGGTCCGTTTTACCTGTCCATGTAGGATTAGTTGTTACCTGGTGAGGTTTGTTTTACCTGTCCATGTAGGATTAGTTGTGTTACCTGGTGAGGTCTGTTTTACCTGTCCATGTAGGATTAGTTGTGTTACCTGGTGAGGTCCGTTTTACCTGTCCATGTGGGATTTGTAGAACTCACCCGATGATGAAAGCAGTTTTCATGTCGTAGCAGCAGAAACTCTCTCAGTCTCTTGTTTGTGTCTTTGTGGAGAAAAAGCTTTCCCTCTGCAGCCAGGTGAGCTAATCACCTGGTTATCAAGGTAACAGAGGCGCCAGTCTAAGCTGAGGCTGATTGAGTCTGATTGCAGCAGGTAATTACCCTCTTAGCGTTCCTGTAAAATGTGCCTATCCAGTACTACCCAAAGTAAATTGCAAGCTGTACTTGAACCATTTGGAGTAAATGCATGGTCTTGGTCTCTTTTGAAAGGTAACACTCTGAAGCCCCCCCGAATCAGAATCACTTTAAGTGCTACTGACACTGAGTTATATAAGTTTGAACATACTAAAGTATAAGGTTTTTATTTCCGCCTGAACATTTCTTTGCAAATAGATGCCTGCAGATGACTATAAATGGGAACTGGAAAACACAATGGGACAATAGCCTGAAGCCTTATCTAGTCCAAGTAAAAAGCAGATAACAATCCCACAGAAAATTTATATTTTACACATGTTTTTCTAATAAAATGTCTAGGCGTTTTTCCATTTTAGACTGCAAAGAACCCAGAGTATTCATGATGTATATACTATATACCTATTAAAAAGGCTTATAGTCTTGCAAACTTATAGAGGTACTATTCATATTTACTACCAGTATTGCTTACACCGAGTAAATTAAGTATAAATGCATTTTTGTGCTTATTCAATGACAAACTGCAGGATCTGTCTGCAGCTGTCTGTTCTCATGAAGCTTTTGCCTGTTCTGCAGATCCCCTTTTGTTTGGATTCGTTTTTTGCGCGATTTCATTGGCTATACGAAACGTCATTCAGGACATGAAGCTCCTCAAGGTTCAAGGTTCAAGGTTTTTATTTGGCCATTTGTGCCTAGACCAACAGTCCAGACTCATTGGAATTTTTTGTGCAGGGCTCTCTGAATCAACAGTTTTGGAAAAGAAAATAAGAAAACACACTATAACAGGAAAGAGAAAAATATAAAATATGAGAACACTATACAAAATATAAAATATGAGGGGTATTAGATACAGTTTTATGAAAATAATGTAAAATTACAGTAATAAATAAATAGGCTAGTCCTATTCAGTTTTGTTTTGCCATCAGTCTGACTATGGCAGGGAAGAAGCTATTGTAAAAACGTGTTCTGTGGGTGATGATGCTGTCCGCTCTGCTGTGTCTCAGAGCGGACAGCATCTGACCTATTGACCTATTGGTTCAAGTGGGGATTCATTTGAAAGGAGTTCAGCGGACATTGGGCTCGTTCGTTAGAGCTGCGCCTCGCCTGGAATCCAGACGAGAGCAGGCGGACGCAGCAAGAAGCGTTGACAAGAAACTGCGATCAAGTCGGACAGTTTTAGGGTGCCTTCAAAGTACACACAGGAAGTCACAGAAAAAAAATTCCGAACTTTTGTCTACTTGTAGTTTACAGATCACGTTTGGATTTATTCATATGTGTTTGTAAATATATATTTATGTAGAAATGTGCGTGTAGCTGCATCCTTTGTTCTTTTTATGTCTGCCTGTGAAATACATTACTACTGGTTTAGATGTGTATTGTATGAATAATATTTTGTATTAACAACCACACAAAATATGTTTTTAGATTAAACATGAGACTAATAGTCAACAATCAAGCGTTAAGTATTACAACTACACATAAAATGAGGATTTTCTACAACATGTGGTGTTTGCTGTCAGATCTAAGAGCCAATCAGCTCTCTGATGTGGCTTGATTCTGCGGCTTGATTCTGCGCAGAACTGGCTCATCTCGAACAAGCCTATTTTGATAGTAAGCTTTCACCTGTGCTCTCATGCAAACTTGTTTTGCATGTGGAAACAAAGAAATATTGTTTCATATCTTCCAGCTGATATGAAATGATGCAACACCAGTTCGTGGATATTAATGGATGTAATCACGTGTTTGACTAAATCTTTTATGGGATTTTTTTTATTGGACCTTTTTACGACGTAACAATACCGTTGTTGTTGGAATGTTATCGATTTATGGATCAATATGAGGCATCATCGGTGAGTTGCCTAGATTTTGATATCGTTTATTGTTGTCTGACATTCACGTTAACTGTAGAATGAATGAAAGAATGAATGAATATATACTTTATTAATCCACGAGGGGAAATTTGGTGTCGGGGTAGCAGCAATTTACAACAAAAATAAATATATAAAAACAGCAGGATGAAAGATAAAAGATATATACAATAATACAATAATACAAATAAAAATAATAAAAATAATAATAATAAAATAGAAATAGCTGGGATTGTGCAACATATATACATGTGATTAATCAGAGGATCTGGCAAGCGGTGATTTATTATAAAGCCGTAATGCCGTTGGCAGGAATGTTCTCCTGTAGCTGCTGTGGTTGTCCGATCTTGAAATGGTTATGATGGTTGGAATCCCAAGAATAATCGTAGCTTTCTAACTAACTATGAATCTCAAGTGTACACTGTACAGTGCACGTGCAGTGTACGTGCACAGAACCGCAGACGGAACCGCGGAGCGCTAAGAGGTTTGTCACCAATTCCACTGGTGACCTTAACCTCTGACCTGCTCCTGACTGACCTCCAGTCTGTTTCACAGGAAATGACACCAGCTATATGGAAAATAATCATCATTAATATATATGAAAATATGATAATAAATTATCTCATGCTGTGAATGGACTGGGGATTAAAGGACCTCATGGTGTTTTGGTCTGCAGGTCCAGTTAAGGCTCCCCTTCTTGGTTCTGGTTTCCACACCAGTGTTGGAAAAGAGTCCAGAGCCCAGACCCTGCAGGGCGGTGAGTACCTTCATCATCCTCCTCCTCCTCCTCCTCCTCCTCATCACCTGGCATTCCCTGATCAACCCTCTGTGTATCCAGGTAAGCGTCAGATCCAACAGCTGGGCAGTCAGCTGCAGCTGAACCAGCACTGTCTGGACACGGCCTTCAACTTCTTCAAGATGGTCGTCAGTAAACACCTGACGCGAGGACGCAAGACGGAGCACGTCATCGCTGCCTGCCTCTACCTGGTGTGTCGCACTGAGGGGACGCCACGTATCCTTTGTGTGACGGCTTGAGTTGTTTCAAGTTTAATGTCAGGACCTCACGGTGACCTCTAACCTCCACAAGGTTTTCCTAAACTGTGCTTCAGACATGTTGCTGGACCTGAGTGACCTGCTGCAGGTAGGACTAACCTCAGACCAGCAGTGACCAGCAGAGACCTACAGACATAGATTTATATAAACTGCAGTCATAACTTTTACTTTCATGTTTGCAGGTGAATGTTTACATTCTGGGGAAAACATTTCTGCTGTTGGCTCGTGAGCTCTGCATCAACGCTCCGGCCATCGGTAAGAACGTTTGTTCAATTCTCTAAAAGGCAGTGGCGGGCCGTGTGTTTTCGACCGAGGCCTTCAGTGCCGTATAGTCCACATCAGGGGCGGGTCAGACCGGCCCACTCAATACGGCGCGCTGCCCACTACACGGCGCGTTCATACAGTCATGTGTGGACAGCAGACGCTCACTCTGCTTTATGGACGATATTTTTTGCACTATTACGGGCATGGAGGGAGGTCACACGGGGTGTGTGGACCGACCTGCAGAGCTATTTTAACCACTTTGACGAGAAAAACAGGCGCTTCATTAACGGTTACTTTTTTTACACCATAGATCTCTTCTCACAAGGGTTACAGTATTGTAGCAATTTAAATGAAATTAAACCACCATGTGGTTGCGGAGATAATTAAGGTGCTGTTTTCTTCCGAAAATGAGACCTGGGGGCTTGGTGCGCAAACAGCGGACACTCCGTGGAGCAAGCCTACAACCTCGCCGTTGCTGCGTAATTATTATGCATGTTGTCCAAATCAACAACCAGTCACATTTAGTTATAACAAAACAATCCAACAAAACCGCGGCACTAAAACACTGCACACACACAAGATATTTCCAGCAGCTGCTGGCACCTTGGCGCGGGGAGAGGCGGGACCAGCCCCAGTCCCGGCTTGACCAGCAGCAACAACAGCGCTGTGGCTTGTTTGCATGCCCTGACGGCCCACCACTGCTAAAAGGTCTCTTTAAGGAGCAACAGAAGGTTAAACTGTCTCTTTATGGAGCAACAGATGCAACCACACTTCAACACATCATCACTACACTAAAGAAGAAATTCACAAAAAAGGATTTTCAAGGTGCATTTACTACATTTCCCAAGAACCACATCAAACAGTTTTAGTTTCAGTCATTTCAACTTTAATGGTTATTTATAATTTCCTTTAAGAAGCACAGACAAACCAATCAGCTTCCAGTTCCACCTGGACCGTGAATCAGAGCTTGTGTCAGTGCAGCTAGTTGTTCCCTCTGACTTCACTCTCACAGGTTTTCTGATTGATTAATGGTCCGTCAGGTTCTGGTTCAGCAGTAGAAGACCAGTTCAGGGATCTGCCCCCCCTGCACACCAGTTCCGTTGGTGCTGTCCGATGAACACTGAAACTGGAAGGTCACTTTCCCACACTGCACCTCGGTCATCCCCTCCTGACCAAAGTAACTCAGCTCGTTTCCATCCAGGACGGCGCTGACCGTGTAGAAGGTGTCCTGTTCCACCTGTACCGGGTGTTTGAACCACACAGAGAAGGTGCTGCTCGATCCGTCTGACAGGAACTTGGTGAGGTTTTGGGCCAGAACGGTTCCCTGCCTCTTCAGTTCGATCTTAATGCTGTACTCTGCCTTCCCGCCGCTCGACCCGTACAGACCGAGACCGGCCATGAAGATCCGCCGATCCACTGCGAACTGGATGCTGTCGCAACGCCCCCTGTAGCGCCACTGGTTGCTGCGGTAGGCTGAGGACTGAAAGCGGTGGCACCTCTGTGGTGCCAATCCGGCCCGCTTCACTAGAGGGAAATCCAGTCTGGGTTTGCTGGAGGCAGTAAACCACAGGAAAACATCATGAGTCTCTTTCAGCAGCAGGACATCCGACTGCGCCACTTCATCAGCAAACTCCTGCAGGGTCATGGAGGGGATCCGGACCAGATACAGGGCCTTACCCAGCACCACCCGCTGATTCCTGGGGCTCACCAGCAGACCCTGACGCCGACACTCAGCCGCCGCCCAACTCAGCACCGCTTGGAAGATCTCGACCTCCCGGATGTTGAGTGAATCTCTTTGCAGGATGATCTCCAGCGTCGGCAGGTCGATCTCACAGAAGCCTTCAGATTGCAGAGCGAGCTCGGCCTGAGCGTCGATCACCTGCCAGCAGCGCTGCGTCAGCTCCGGCTCCTCGAACAGCCGGCTCTGAGACAGCAGGACGGAGGCGTTCCTGGCCTCCAGACTGGTCTCCAGAAAGCTGACGCAGGCCCTCGCCAGAGCAGGAACGATGTACTTCTTGGCAGCGTAGAGCGTGGCGAGCACAGTGTCGGCCTCCAACTCGATCTCATCACTGTACATGTATCTGAAACGGGACACGTGTCAGGGACCTGAGAAACTACATACATGACTGACCACATCCACACCCAGGATTGTCTGGTAGTCCAGCCTTTTGCAATTTATTGATCCAATCAGCTCCTGGAATCCCATCCAGGACCACTGGAGCCCTCAGTAGGACCACGGTTCTAGATAGTCCCGGGACTATCTAGAACCGTGGTCCTTCCTCCAACCCTTTCTGAAGGACTATGGGAGGGGCAGCTGAAGCTCAGGTGGTAGAGTGAGTCTGGTATTGATGAATTCCTTCTACTCCTGTTCTTAGTCGAAGGATCCTAGAGTAAGACATGTCTAAACCCTCTTTATAGGTACCCTGAAACTACCTCAAAGATCCTGGTTTTGCAGCTAACATTACGATAGCTCCCCAAGCTAGCTGGCTCTCTAACCGACAGATGGTCCCTAAGGAAGGTCCAGGGGTCTCCACAGACCTCTTCCCCCTGAACTAGTCTCCAGACTGGACTCACTTTAACAGGATAAGGAAAGCGGCTGGCTCCACGTCAGGGATGTGGATCTCAGACTGACCCTCTGCCAGATCTCCATAAAACATGGCCCCAAACACCGAGCTGCCCACCGCCAGGACGTACTGAAAACACAGGAAGTAGATCTAGGTCACATGACGCCTCACCTTGTGAGCAGGAATTCAGTCACATGACGCCTCACCTTGTGAGCAGGAACTCAGTCACATGACGCCTCACCTTGTGAGCAGGAACTCAGTCACATGACGCCTCACCTTGTGAGCAGGAACTCAGTCACATGACGCCTCACCTTGTGAGCAGGAACTCAGTCACATGACGCCTCACCTTGTGAGCAGGAACTCAGTCACATGACGCCTCACATGACGCCTCACCTTGTGAGCAGGACTCAGTCACATGACGATTCACCTTGTGAGCAGGACTCAGTCACATGACGCCTCACCTTGTGAGCAGGACTCAGTCACATGACGTCTCACATGACGCCTCACCTTGTGAGCAGGACTCAGTCACATGACGTCTCACATGACGCATCACCTTGTGAGCAGGACTCAGTAACATGACGCCTCACCTTGTGAGCAGGAACTCTCTGAGTGTCTCCCGAAGGACCGACAACGAAGTGAACGTCAGCCATCTGCTCGTTGTTGAACATCAAAGCGTTCCTGCAGGAAAACAACAAGTGTTTACTTCTCAGATGAAAACAACAACAAATGTTTACTCGTCAGATGAAAACAACAACTACCTGCCTCCTCTTTAACTGATAGTTCTGATCTTTTCCTCGTTTGGTTTAATTGTTTAATTTATAGAGGGATACATTTATAGGAGCAGTCCACCGTATTGATCCAGAGTGTATCATGTGATCACTTGGGAAAGAGGAGGAGTCTGACCTCTCTCTCAGGGTGGGCTGGGTTTCCTGCCAGCTGTCTCCTTCTCTGTGGACTAGGTTCATCTGAACATCCTCTTCTTCGTTGGTGTTTTCATCCAGCGGCTCATCTGTCTGGATGAAACTCTTCTTCACCTCCACCTCATTACTGTGAGGGAGGCTGGTGGGGAAAAGTTCAGCCGCCATCTCGTCCTCCTCGTCACAGAGCCACGGAGGTCACGACGTCACAGCATGACCACGGTTTCCTGCCAGGGAGTCAGAGATTACATTTTATTAAATCATTATTATCCAGATTAAAATCCATATATATATATATATATATATATATATATATATATATATATATATATATATATATATATATATATATATATATATATATATATAGATATCTATATATAGATATCTATATATATATATATATATATATATATATATATATATATATATATATATATATATATATATAGATATCTATATATAGATATCTATATATATATATATATATATATAGATATCTATATATATATATATATATATATATATATATATATAGATATAGATATATATAGATATAGATATAGATATCTATATATATCTATATCTCCATGTATCTATATATCCATATCTATATATAGACACACACACACACACATATTGGTGTCTGAGTGAATCACTTATTACATATTAGTCTCAACAATAAAAAGGTAAATCAATGAAGTTGATGTCCTGTGAGATGACCTTTTGACCTTACAGTCTCCTAGAGAGTGACGTATTTATTGTGTTTTAGTGTGTACATGTACCTTCACTCTGAATATGAATCACCTTCAGAATAAGAGATACAAGCTTCAGAGTTGTTTGGGTTATTATTATCATCATCATCATCATCATCATCTGTCAGGATGCCGATCGACACGTTATGCGGACACGTCATCAATAATCGATAATCAATAATCCCCCGGTAATGAGGTCCGACCTCGTTAAACCGTTAAACCCTTACCTGTCGGGTTCCCGGTGCCGGTTTGCTCCGCCGTTACCGTTAAACTCACTCCGGTAGCTGCTGTCTGTTTCTCCGGACGCCATTTTAGATCCTCCTCCGCTCACGAGCTGCTCCTCCGCGAGGGGGCGGCAGAGGAGCTGAAATAAAACTTTATTCATCAGACTCTGGTTAACAACCAGTAAACACTCACCGACATTTTAGTTATTCAACAATTGTACAATTTCCCAGAGGGCCAATCTCAATCTCCACCCTTACGGACTCACGGACTTTCAGGCGCGCTCCCGCGAAATCCTTGAGGGTTTAGGGGTGTCCCATTGTCACAACGTAGAGTGCTTGAGTGCTCTCTGGCAGACAATTTGACACCTTTATGATCCCTTTCCGTAAATCAGCATCTAATGCTGACATTAGGCTCGTTAGAGATGAACCAGTTCTGCGCAGAATCGATCGGCGCGCAATGCATGCCGGTTAGATTTGTGTCCGACTTGCTCCCGACTTGCTCTGACGTCATGCAAACGTGGTCAACGATACTCTCAGGAGAGCAAGCCGGCCGTCGATTCTACAGCCAGGCGCCGCGTGGCCCAGTGCATGATGGGAAACGCCTGGCTGTCGCCACATCAGAGAGCTGATTGGCTCTTAGATCTGGCAGCAAACACCAGGTGTTCTAGAAAATCCTTATTTTATGTGTAGTTGTAATACTTAACGCTTGATTGTTGACTATTAACACTGTTGGTTTATTAACTAATTGATCACACTCTTGGTTTGATTTGTATTCAATAACTAAATCAAATCTACCTACAGTTAAACAAGCAAAAACCTTGTCAAATAAATGACATGATGCAATGTGATCATCACAAAGACATTTATTGATCATGTGTATGTAAACCTGCACAGACAAGTCATGGAACAAATCAAGCTAATACAACTAATTTAAAGGCTCAAGTCAGGCGTATTAACACACAAATAACTAATTATTCGATTTTCTACAAAAACAAGGGAGACTCTAAAAAAAGGAGATTTTTTTTTAAATTTGATAAATACATAATGTGATAATAAAAGAAATACACTGCACAATTATTAGGAAAGTAGTTTTTTTTTAGGATTAATTGTATTATTGAACTACTACAGTGCTCTCGGTTAATCCACAATGTTAATAAACCTCAAACCTGAATATTTAAAAGTGAGATTTTTACTTTCTTAGGAGAATATCTTTATCTGGAAAAATGCCACCGGCTTTCCCACGAGCGTTGGATGTTTGGTCTCTAGATACCGCTTTAGCTGTGAAGCCTTCAGTGGTGCGTTAGCTAGCGAGGCTAGCGTTAGCTAGCGTTAGCCCACACTCCACACAGGCTCAGGGCTCCGCCTCGTTACTTCTGTTCACAAAGCTCTACTTCGTGAAGTCAGGACTATACTTGCACAAACATTTAGACGTTTGGGGGGTGTTAGCAGCACTTTCGTCTTCATGTTTTCGTTTGAAATACTTCTCTATAACTTTCGCTACAGGCTAACGGCTGGCTGAGTGTCTTGACGCATTACCGCCACCAAGTGGTGGGAAGCTATATTGTAACTGAGCGTCTCGTGGATAACAGTAATATCTCTGCTGTCTTCAATTCATAACCTGTGCGTTCCCACGACCCTCGCGGCCCACAGGTGAAGAACGGAAAGTCTATGAAAAATAATTAGATCTAATTAAATTATGAATGAATGATGTAACTTCTTCCTCTTAATTGATGTAATTATTTATGTATTATTAATTAAAGGGACAGTACCACTTCACTGTGAGGGAAACGTCTTTATTCTATGATGTTGAGTTGTCTTCCCCCCCCCCCCCTCCCTTAGACCCCTGCCTGTACATCCCTCGTTTTGCCCACATGTTGGAGTTCGGGCTGCAGACCCATGAGGTGTCCATGACGGCTCTGCGTCTGGTCCAGAGGATGAAGAGGGACTGGATGCACACGGGCCGTCGGCCGTCTGGCCTCTGTGGAGCAGGTAGGACATGGCCGCCGTGACCATGGTCACAACTAACATGAGTGTAATGAGAGCTCTGATAAGTCAAACGTTTAGAAGTGACGAAGTGCTGATCAAACAGTCCTTCTCATAGCTCCTCAAAGTTCTTCATTTCTCCACCTGTCGCCGTCTGATGGTGCAAAGTCATGTAGCGAGCATGAACCAGCTTTACAGCTGGTCCTGGTGGTGTAGCCTTAATGGTAAACACTGTGTCTTCCTCCATCTCCTGCTCCTCCTCAGCTCTCCTGGTGGCAGCTCGGATGCATAAGTTTCGTCGTACGGTGAAGGATGTGATCAGTGTTGTGAAGGTCTGCCAGACCACTCTGAGGAAGAGGTGAGAGCAGTAGATCACACTAGATCACTTTAGATCATAGGAGATCCCAGTGGACTGCAGTAGATCACACCATATTACTTCCCAGGTAGCCAAAATGACCTGGCCCAGACCCGGCACGCCTTAAGAAACACTGTCGGCCCGCGTCTGGTTGCCGATTCGGCGCCAACTCGGCATGGATGGCGCCCCAGAATCGGGCCGAATACACTGGCCCGATTCCGGCGGACGACACTGCCGTCACTGGGCCGTAATCGAAACTAACCGGGGCCAGCATCGGCCCGAAGTCGGCACACCAGAAGAAACACGTCGGCCCGGGTCCGGTTGAATTAATTATTATTATTATTATTATTATTCCCACCGCTGCCACCAATGTAACCGAGGGTTTCTCTTGCGCCTGTACTTGTACAATAATAATAAAACAACACGCTGCTCGTTAGATTAGACAAGACGGCAACCACTTTATTCTTGACTCGCTCCTCTCTCCTTACGTTTTCCCCTTCAGAATAAAAGCCCCAGAAACATACATCAGAACACTGCTTCATAGAGAAATGTTTAAATACACCATACAATAGCGTACAATTATATAACAATACGATAAAATAAGACACGTCAACCAAAACATTACAGTAAATATGTTTTTATTAACTGAATGCACACAGGGTTAAATCAAATATAGAACTAACTGAACACAAAAAGACTACCGTCACTCCGGCATCATGGCTTCACGTCCAAAAATTAAAAATCCGGAGGTTGCAGCCTGGTAGAAACAGACAAAAAAAAACTGTAGTGAGATCTCACAATTTCTAAAACATAAATGGTAAATCTATCAATAGTATTGCAAACCGTTCTCACTCATGTATTGAATATCGTGTCTGTATATAATGTAATAATATCTGACACCGTCCACGTCTGCTATCGTAACAATACATTTTGATTTCAGGAGATAAAACATTGCTATACAATTTCGCCACGTGTCCATTAAGTTACTCCAACCCTGCTCGCCTCTGTAAACCAGCTGACTCGGTTAAAACAGTTATACAATGCAGTGGAGGCGTTGTTATACATGTCTGTGCTCAAACATCATGGCTTGATAAATACAAAAGTGTTCTTTCATTACAGACTAGTGAGCTAACAGCATTATTCGGGTCCTCGGGACACGTTTTCTAGCTAACGTGCTCAACTCCCCTGACATGGTTAGCTAGCTTAAGCGCGGTTAGCATTGAATATACACGGGCCATGTGGAGGAATTGAGCTTCTCTCAAAAACGAGTAATGTATATAACTGTTAAATAGACATCTCCCACCATATTTGAACAATTTAATAATGCGGGTACTTACCAAGAGCGGTTGTCGGTGGAGAAAGAAAAGTAAGAGCGACTGCATGAGGTCCGATCCTTTTTATGCAGAAGGACCCACGAGGGAAGCCCTAATGGTTGCCTGTTGCTTTTACAACTATTATTTAAAAAAACTGTTTCAGTACTGGTTGCTGATAAACCCGACTGCCATGTCTCAGCCAGAATAGGCCCGTTACTATGAAGCCAGATACGGCCCAGAATCAGCAGCCATCAACAGGCCAGAGCTGTTTCAGTGCTGGTTGCCGATAAACCCGGTTGCCATGTCTCAGCCAGAATAGGCCCATGTCCGTAACAGCTACATCCGGGCCAGATATGGCAACAATGAATTGGGCCAAAGCTGGCTCACATTCGGCAGCGTCGAGCCGGAACACAGCCGAGTCAGCCGACACTCAGCCGCAATACGGTCGAGTCCGCTGGCTACCAGATGATAGGAGATGCCAGTGCACTGCAGTAGATAATAGATCACTTTAGATAGCAAGAAAACATAGTGGGCTACAGTTAGTCATGTACATCAATACAGTCGATCCCAGTGTATTGCAGTAGATTACTTTAGATCAGGGGTTCTTAACCTTTTTGACCTCGGGGCCCAATTTTTCAAGTACAAAGTGCCCCGGGGCCCATTCAAATATTAACACTGTGTTGGTTTATTAACTAATTGATCTCTCTCTTGGTTTGATTTGTATTCAATAACTAAATCAAATCTACCTACAGTTTAACAAGCAAAAACCTTGTCAACTAAATGACATGATGCAATGTGATCATCACAAAGACATTTATTGATCAAGTGTATGTAAACCTGCACAGACATCAAGTCATGGAACAAATCAAGCTAATACAACTAATTTAACGGCTCAAGTCAGGCGTATTAACACACAAATAACTAATTATTCGATTTTCTATAAAAACAAGGGAGACTCTTAAAAAAAAGGAGATTTTTTTTTTAATTTGATAAATACATAATGTGATAATAAAAGAAATACACTGCACAATTATTAGGAAAGTAGTTTTTTTTTTAGGATTAATTGTATTATTGAACTACTACAGTGCTCTCGGTTAATCCACAATGTTAATAAACCTCAAACCTGAATATTTAAAAGTGAGGTTTTCACTTTCTTAGGAGAATATCTTTATCTGGAAAAATCCCACCGGCTTTCCCACGAGCGTTGGATGTTTGGTCTCTAGATACCGCTTTAGCTGTGAAGCCTTCAGTGGTGTGTTAGCTAGCGAGGCTAGCGTTAGCCCACACTCCACACAGGCTCAGGGCTCCGCCTCGTTACTTCCGTTCACAAAGCTCTACTTCGTGAAGTCAGGATTATAATTGCACACACATTTAGACGTTTGGGGGGGTGTTCAGCAGCACTTTCGTCTTCATGTTTTCGTTTTAAATACTTCTCTATAACTTTTGCTACAGGCTAACGGCTGGCTGAGTGTCTTCTTCTGCATATTGGCGCTTGTTAAATAACTGACTGACACATTACCGCCACCAAGTGGTGGGAAGCTATATTGTAACTGAGCGTCTCGTGGATAACAGTAATATCTCTGCTGTCTTCAATTCATAACATGTGCGTTCCCCGCGACCTTCGCGGCCCACAGGTGAAGAACGGAAAGTTTTTGGCAGCCCTCTAGGTGGCGCTCGCGGCCCTATGGTTATGAATCACTGCTTTAGATGACAGTAGATCACATTGCACTACAGTTGATCCCAGTGGAGTGCAGTAGATCATTTTAGATGACAGTAGGTCTTTAATCCCAGTGGATCACTTTATACCACTTTAGATGACAGTGAAATACACTGGATTGCAGTAGATCCTAATGGATTGCAGTAGATCACTTTAGATGACATTAGAATACAGTAGATCCCAGTGATCACTTTATACCACTTTAGATGTCAGTGGAATCCACTGGATTGCAGTAGATCCCAGTGGATTGATGTAGATCACTTTAGATGACAGTGGAATACAATAGATACCAGTGGATTGCAGTAGATCACTGTAGATCACTTTAGATGACAGTGGAATACACTAGATACCAGTGAATTGCAGTAGATCACAGTAGATTTCAGCATTCTCTCTCCCTCTTTACAGATTAACAGAGTTTGAAGACACGCCCACCAGTCAGCTGACCATTGATGAGTTCATGAAAGTAGATTTGGAGCAGGAATGTGATCCACCCTCATTCACCGCCGGACAGCACAAAGTCAAGATGCAGCAGGTAGATCCCTCTGTCTCTGATTAGCTGCTGATAGGTGAGTTCACCAATGACCAATCCTTTTTTACTCTTCTTCTGCAGCTGGAACACGAGCTGGCCAGGAAGCTGGATGAGGTCGAAGGTCAGTTTATAATCCCATAAATAAAAAAAAGCAGTTTACCTCATCATTCAATTGGTCGACCGATTGGTCTTTTGATCTCAGTCGACCGATTGGTCTTTTGATCTCAGTCGACTAAGATCTCTTCAGTGAGTTAGTCATCCTCTATTCTTTTCTGTGAGCTCTTTAGTGGAGGACGACTCTTTAGTGGACAAAGACTCTTTAGTAGAGGAAGACTCTTTATGGGAGGAAGACTCTTTATGGGAGGACGACTCTTTAGTGGAGGAAGACACTTTAGTGGAGGAAGACTCTTTAGTGGAGGAAGACTGTTTAGTGGAGGAAGACTCTTTAGTGGACAAAGACTCGTGAGTGGAGGACAGAGGAACATTATTCTCATTCCTCTTGAACAAATACTGAGCATCCTGTGATTTATTGGGATTTTGATCAAATTTAGATGTTTCAGTTATTTTCCTATTCAGCCAAACTGAAAGCTTTCGTCCTTCAGGAGAGATCAGCTGCTATAAAGACGAGATCGAGACGGAGCTGGAGAAGAGCCAGCCTAAACTTAGAGGAATCTACGCTGCCTACGCCAAAGAAATCGGTCTGTACTGATACTGAGTCAGCGGAGTCCACCTCCACATATGAACCACGTCATGACTTTTTGCTTCTTGCTTTTCAGACCCTGATGGCGTCGAAGTCTCGTCCTTGACCTCTGAACCCGACATGCCGGAGGTCAAAGACGCCGATCTCCAAGCCGCCGCCCAACACCTGAGCCAGAACTTCCTGTGTGAGGTGATTGAGGAGGAGCAGGGGCAGGGCAAGAAGTCTGATGAGGGGGAGGGGCCTCACCGTCAAGCCGCTCCCCTGGCCGCCATCCTGGGAAATCTGCCGAATGCAGCCAGCCTGAGCATTCAGCAGACCTTCCAGACCTTCACCGGGCCGGAAGAGGCCGAGAAACCAGACGGTGTGTATGACGTCATAGTTGCGTCATGGTTATGGTTACGTCATGGTTATGGTTACTTCATGGTTATGGTTACGTCATGGTAATAGTTACGTCATGGTTATGGTTACGTCATGGTAATGGTTACGTCATGGTGGATAGGTGTTAAACAGGTGAATCGTGTTTATTCTGCTGTTTTTTTTTACAGACGAGCAGTCGGAGAGCGGAGAGTTGGACCTAATGGACATCGATGATCAGGAGATTGATAAGGTCAGTTCATTCATCAATCACTGCTGTATTGATCCATTACAAAAGCAATGGATCAATACAGTCCCTGACTATTTGAGTTCATCGATAGTAAATAAATAAACAAGCTGTGTTAGTTGCTGGCTTTTTGTTCCTGTCCAGACTTC